>BPLR01005762.1:0-38759 GCA_021605095.1 Caerostris extrusa | reverse complement strand
AAACATCAGGTCTTGCATTAACATGGAAAAGAATAAAGCCTTTTAATTCACCAATACTGATTTTTATGACAACAATTTTTGATGCACAATATCACTTTGTTGATATTAATATGTGCATTATTTTTAGGACATACCCCCAGGAAGTTGGGATAAGACACAAGTTGTTTGAATATATTTAATCAAAAATAAGCATCGAAAACATTTTTCATTAGAGGCTGTTTGTAATCTTCATAATTGACAAAGCATGTATTCTTTTATTTAAAAACGACTCCAAAATGTTTAAAGAATTAGCAGTCAGTAGGAGACAAATCTGGTTAATGTGGTGGATGAGGCAGAACCTAAATTTCAACTTGTTCAATTTTTTGAAATATGAAATGATCTTGTGCTATGATGAACTCCTTTCGATTCCCCAATACTTGTTCTGATGTACAATATCAGTTGTTGTGAATAAAACTGTGCATTATTTGTTTGAGGAAGTTATGAATTATTTTTTATTTGATTTCATCAAACCATCACCATTGTTTTCTTTAGATGCAACCTTAGTTTGGAGGCAAGTTCAAGTTTTTCATTTGCATCAAGCCACAGTACTGAGCATTTACGATTACCATAAAGCATCCACAAACAATAATACATTTGAAAGAGAAACAATTTCTTTGACGATTATTGAATGACATTCAAATCTGCAAGCATTGCAATTTCTGCCTATTTGTCAACTTATGATGAATGAACCCATTTGTCAAGTTCTTTTTCATGCACTACAAGATGTCTTAAAAATGTTGCTTTGCCTACTCAAAAAATAACAGCAAGTTTTTTTTTTTACAGTTATTATAGGGTTAGCTTCAACATTTGCCTTCAGAATATCATTAAGGAGGACGTTTTCTGGCATTACATGGGGTTCATTTTCTAAGCTCATATATCCTGATTTGAACTTCCAAACCATTTTCTCACTGAATACAGTAGGGCTATCCTTCCCCAAATGCATTTTTATTAATATTTTGTGTAACTTGGATAGCAGAATGTTCAAGTTTATATTGATATAGAAAAATAATTCTTAGTTTGTAGGATTCCTTCTATTTATATTTCTCTTAAAAATGTCAAAATGTACATGTGAAGAAAAATACGGACAGCGCATAGAATAAGCAAAAATAACCTTCTTATTTAACTTAATACAGGTAGATATATATTTTATTGAACATCAGCTAATATTAAAGTATTCATTTTTCATATGGAATAACCCAATAAAAGCTTTTAATGTGACTCTGAATTACAGTATTTTTAAATAAATATTATCCTTTTGTTATATTAAAAAAAAATCTTTTATCAGCATACAACTTTTATAAAAATAAAATTTGCATTAATAGAAAAGAAAATATTTATGCTTCAATTGATTTTTTTAACAATTTATATACTAATGATAGCGCAAATATTTATGAATAAGAAATTCATTTATACTTTCACATGAAATTTTTCTACTTTTAAGAAATTTAATATCTCAATTCTGATAGGAAAGGGGAATAACTTTTTCTTCTTTTTACTTTTGTAAGTAAGATTACATAAATTTAGATAACTTTCTAAGTAATAAACAAAGTCTAAATAATTTTTATTGAAAATGTGTTCTAAACAAAAAAATTTATCCAAATAACAAATTTAGAGGATTAATGCTTCAAACACATAAATTTAAAAAAATATATTTTAATAATAAAAATGATTAAATTTAAATTAATCATTCTATATTATTAAGTTTCAAATATCAAACAAAAATAATAAACTCCATCAACATGTTGCATTTTTATTCAACATTAATTGAAATATTTGTTTTTATAACAATTTCTAATATTTTTAAAAGGAAATTCATACTTTTTTAAAAATTAAAATTTATATTCGAATATTAAAATTCAAACATTCTATTTGTATTCCAGTTCAAAATTAAGACAATATTACTTAGACAACGCAAAAAAAAAAAGATTGAATGCTAAAATCAATAAATTTTCTTACATAAATCAATGAAAATCAGTGATAAATATATTATACCTAGTCACATCGATTCCCATAGCTATTAAAAATGGTTTCCAAGAAAATTCACCAAATACTCCCATTGATGCCACTAACACATATTAAGGATTATGCAACTTTAAAAATATCAAACCATAAATATAATTAATCTACAGTAAATAATAGCTTACTTCAATAAGCTTACTAAACAAAAACAATTTTATAATTTCATTATAACGATCATTACGGCAATTTTACTACGATTTATAAAGAAATATTGAAATCTCTACCTATTATCATATCCTTATTTCATTTTAATCCTCTACTTAACTAAAATGTGAAAAAGGCCACCAAATATTTATCCAAAATTTTATTTTACAAAAAAAAAGAAATAAATAAAAATAAGATATTAAATAAAAAAATAAGGCATTAAATGCAAATGTAAATTAAAAAAAGAAAATCCTTATAATAGATAATATTAAAAATAAATTAATTATGATGTGAATCATCTTATCATGATAATTTAATGATTTTCCTTAATCTTATTTTAATTATGAATGTGAATAATAAGATTGAAAACAATTCTGACATTTCAGTTTTGTTGCGTATGTTTTAATAAAAACTGTAATTCTTATGAAATTTTTTTTTTTCCTATCAGAGAGGATTAACAAAAAAGAAAAATGTCAGTTAGAATTTTTAAATGTGTATGCCGAAAATTAAATAATTTAATATCGAAATCTATTTTATTTTTGTAAACATTAAGCTAAGAACAATTTTAAAACATGCAGATTTTCAATTAATAATTGGATTTTTATTTAATTTATTACCATTAATAATTTTTTTTAAGCTTTTAGGTTATGACCAGATAAAAAATAATAATGAATTCACAGGAAAATTGGATCCCTCCAAGTATAATTTTTAAGTTACAAGAAAAACAAACACTCATACGCATATTTTGCTTTATAATATAAAGTGCTTTAACGGAATTTTGTAAGAATATTTATTTGCAGTCTTTCGTTATATACAGAAATATTATATTTGGTTCTATAAAAGAAAAAATTAATTTTTAAGCTGAAAAAGGATACAATGAACTAAAGGTCGAAGAAGATGAAGCATTTCTCCAGTCAAATATTTTCCAGAAAGTTTAGAGGGTACTCTATTCCGTACAGCTTTGTAACTATCTTCATCAACTTTAGGTACTTGCCATGTTCGAGGCACTAATGGTGGAGCTACAAAAAGATAAAATTTATGAAAAAAAGAAATTTTTAACAATTAGTAAAATAGTTTTAAAAAAATATACTATATTAACAGTTATTAACAAGTTTTGAAGAATTAATTCAATATTATCCGAAAGATGAACTATGTTAACATCATAAGAAATATTTTAAACAGTTTAATAAGTTTGTGCTACATTATTAATAAAATTACTTCAGCATAAAACATTTCAAGTTAAAAATTATTATTAAAAACATTTTCACATTTAATTAAAATTAACATCACATTAACTATATTTAACAACAGTAAATTCTACATATGAAACAACATATAATACTAATGGTTAATTTTAATTTCTTTTTATTTTCTTACAAATTACTAAAATAATAATATGAGATTAATGAATCTTAATAATTTAAAAAATCTTTAATTTGAATCTTTCAATATATATTTTAAAATACTTTAATAAAATATTGTTCATACAAACATTTCCACAAATTTGTTTATATTAAAACTATTTGCTTATAAATAAGAAAATAAACATGCATGAAAAAATATATTCTATTCAAAGAATACAATATAGTTTTCAATGCATGTTTATTTTACATCTAAAATCATCATTATAAATTCAGAAGAGAACAATCAGAAATACCATTTCAATAATTTTTTTATAATAAGAATTTGTATAATTAAATTTTCTGTATTAAGAATTTTATTACAAAAATAATTAATGTTTTAAAATACAAAACATGTAACTGAAAATATATTTACTGAAAAGCTGTAGAATTTAAATTTGTCATTAGAATTTCAAAATGATTGAAATATCAAATGAAATTCTGATTTTCAAACAAAAGTGCTATTTTATCAGGAATAATTTATAACTAAACAGCATATATCTATTTTTAAAGTTAGGAGAGCACTTCCTCTTAAGTAAATGAAGAAATTAACAAAGAATTATATGAAAGAATTTTTCTTGATGAACATAAACTTTAATAATTAATCTTTAATTGATATGAAATTCTGAATTATTAATCTAAAAATAAAAAATATGATTTCTCTAATAAGAATTTATGAATTTGCATTTATGTTATTATTTGCCTGTAATCCAAAAAAATTGGACAGCAACACATTTCATATAATAACTTAAGATGATATATTTGCTGATGATATATCAGATAAAAAAGCAGTTCTTAAAAAAAATTATCCATTTTATTATTGACATTAAATCTTTAACTATTTTCAGTTAAATTAAAGTAATTGCAATTAATGGCAATATTCTGAAAACTTCATTTTTGATTACAAAAATTCTGCTATTTTGTATAATAACAATTTTATTGTTCATAAACCATTTTTATAAGATGCGTGTGTTGATAATACCCGCCAACAGTAACATTTACTATGGAACTATCATTTTCCTTCACAAGTGTAAATTGTACAACATCATCTTTGAGAATATATTTTAAGTTAGTTAGATTTAAGTCATCTTTAATTTAGATTGGAATTTTCAATGGGACTTATAATTTTGTTAATTTTTCTCCCTATACCTTTGATGGTTCAACTTGTACGTTTAATTTTATGCTTCTCTAACACTCAAAATGGAATTTGATCTTACATTCAATGAGAAAAATTGTTTTGTCTTAATGGGTACTCTCACCTCTCTTATTTTGCCAAAACACTTTGTATAAACTGAATAACACATAGAAACTTATATTATAATTTAATGATGAAAAAGTTGAGGGGGCATTACAAAATGTACCTTTGCTGAGGAGTGCTCATCTATAAATGAGTACTACTGAAATAAGATTTAACTACCTGCATGTAATGATCGAACAATTCTTCCAGATGACGACAAAGTGAAAGTAACCTCAACATTGGGATAACATTCAGGGTTACTCTGTCTGTTCAGCTCTGGTATGTCTTTTGTTCTGTTAAGTGGCTGAATTGGTGGTGAATGACATATTCCTTGATTATATTTCAGAAGAAGCAGACAGTTAATAGTAAACCTATATTAAAAAAATGACAGGATAAGTATGAATTTAAGCCATTACAAAATTATTAATATTACTTTTGAATATTTATACATTTTAAAAACAGGAGACTATTGTTAAAATATAGGTGCTTAGAACTCGATTATATAGAATATACTGAACAAAAATATCATTATTTTGTATACATACTATTTAAGTCATGGGAAATCAATTAGTAAACAGAAAAAAGTTAAATTTCTAACACAAGGGGGCAAAAGTTTGTGCCTATTGATATTTGGTATATATATATATAAAAAAAAAAATACTGATAAGAATATTCTGGAAGCTGTGGAGAGACTTGGCCATCAAATGTGTGTTATGTTTTTCACTCTGCCAAATAGAAGGAGTTCGTTTTGTAGTGTTTATCTATTTGATTTATGTCAAGTTTTCCTGATTGTATAGATTTTATATCTTCTTTAATTTAATTTTCAATTCAGATAAGTCACCTGTATTTGCATTTTTTTCTATTTTTCCTATCTAAGTTTTCATTAGTAAATTCAGGTAAATATAGAAGGCCCAACACTTTGAGTGGACAAGTTTTTGAGTTTGATCTAGCAGACAGCAATACAAACCCTAACCTCATAGAATACGTCTCAGAAGTAGAACTTACTTTCACATCTCATAGTGACATCCTTTTCAAATTTACAAATTGCATATGAACATGTCATTTGTTCCCTTTTAATTGTACTTTGTTCTAAATGCTCAATACAGAAAACACAACTTAAAGTTCTCGAGGAAACATATCATCAAAAGTTATTACTTTGAAATACATTGAATACATGAGTATCACTCGACAAGGCAAGTTAATCCTATTCATTAATCACTTTGATACCCCCAGAGAATGGGAAATATAAAAACTATTAGAGAGTTTCCATCAAAGCCTCTATCTCCAATCAATTTTTACTTCACAACATTCCTACAGATATATCACTTAAAGAACTTGCATCAGAATTGAAAGAAGAAAACAATTTATCCTTTACAGCTTAGATGATTTGTAGGAAAACAAGCAACATCTACTCTTTCCACACCTGTTTTAATTATTATATTAGGTACAATTTTACCAGAATATGTTAGATTATGGTTAACACAACAAAAAAAATTTATCTGTTTTATGATAAACCTGTCAGTGCAGTAAATATTATTCATATATTCACCTAACAACAAATTGTAAAAATTATATTGCCATGAATGCTGCAGAATCTGCAGTGCTATCCACTATCACATATTGATATACATTGGATGTCACATTTTGTAAAATCCAACAGTTATCTGCAAGTGTTGTTTCTTTCTTTATGCTTAAGATTGTTTATTTTCCTCTCGCACAAAGTTTTGTTAATTATGGTTTAAAACACATTAACATGTGGCAGTTTTATGAAATTGACAAAATTAAAAAAAAAAAAAAAAAAAAAAAAAAAAAAAAAAAAAGGCACCATTGATTGTATGCAGTTTCTTATAATACAAAGGTTTGAGGTTTTTAGTGTATAATCAACAAATTATAGGGAAAACAATAGGAAATTGTGATACTCATGTTTAAATAGTAATCAAAATAGTATTGCATTTGTTTAGGCACATTCTTTATAACAAAGAATGTGCCTAAACAAATGCAATACTATTTTGTAATATTGTTACAGAGTAGCTATAATTAAAGTATAAGTGTTTAAAACTCTGTTATAAACACTTATACTTTAATTATAGCTACTCTGTAAGCAATATTAAATTGTTTTAATTCCATTAATAAATACTGTTTATTTCAACATCGGAAATATGAATACATATATCTCATTTTATCAAAAATAAAAATAGACACCAAATTTCATTCATGACAACATGAGCAACAAAAATCTTTTTTTTAGTAATGTTTCATAAAAATCCATTCAAGTATGAAACGAAAAGTTTGCTCATTGAATGATTTGTGACAAATAGACTTTCTTGTACAAACTACGTATTTAAAAAATTTCATACATAAACAGCTTTAAAATTTACATATGGTATAGTTCAATAGCAGTTTAAACACAAAACTAGTAATTGAACTTACTTGATAAGATGCAATAAAATAACTGTCAACCATTTCCCACGAGTTCCACTGATCTGATGAGCTCCAACTTCAACAAAAACTTCAGCATATTCAATAATAGCAAGATATGTTTTTAGTTTTTCAACTACAGAATTCTAATAAAATATTTAAATTTAAAATAATATATAATTTTTATTCAAATATTATACATTACAAAATTGATTCCAATAAAAAATATCCAAAATCATCAAGAGCAGCAGCCAATTAAGACAAAAATTGAATTGTCCTAAAATTTGAACAAATTGTTTGAAAATTATTCTTAGAATGCTCAAAGGTTAACTATTTACTTAATATGGTAATCCTAGAGAGATTTCAAAACCACCACTCATTAAACACAAATACACATAAAGCTTTTTAAATCAATGCAGATATATGCCATCTAGTATAAATATTTTAAGTATTCTATAATACTATAGTGAGGTATTAATATAAATTAGAAAACATATTACAACCTAACAAAAATATTTAATAAATTATTTTGTAAGCTTTAATTTATGATAATTCAATTCATTCAATCAATTCAAGATAAAACATATTCTTAAAATTTACCTGTTTCTAATTAATGAATAAATAAATAATATGAAATTTAGGTTGAGCTATTCAGTATAGAATTAATTTATTCTTTTTTACATTATTTTGACAGTGCACATTATTCATATATTAATAATTTTTTCATAAAAAAAAACATTTTTGGGAAGTGAAAATAACTGTTTATCAAAGTATAATTAAATAAATGAGTTATAATAAGGAATATTTGTCACAGCTATAAAGTAATCTTGCTATCCCCTATACAAAAAAAAAGAAAGTAATACATTTATTTTGATTTCTTATTGCTTTTATTTGATTGCACTTGCACGAAAACTAATTAATAATATAGTTAAGACTTTGTACAAAGAGAGCACTTTTATTTTTGACCCTGTTTAAAGAGAAAATTAAAATGACTTACACAAAATTACAATAATTTTTGCATCGATTTATTCATGAAGCAAAAAAAAGATATTTTTATTGCTTTTACTTTGAAAATCAACAATGGTATTTTTTAAAACTCAATTTCTGCTATATGCGAATATTTTTAATTACATTCCTTATTGTTCTCAAATTAATGTTTATTATTACAAATCTTGAAAATCTTTCACAATGCCAGGATTTATTAATAATGCTGGTACAGGTCTTAATTTTTAGCTACTTAATTGTAAATTTATATTGTTTAATTTTTTTTTTTGCAGTTGTACATCAAGCTTTTTTTTAATAGATTTCCTACATTTTTTTAATAGAGTGTGAATCAATATAACTGAAAGTACAACTCTACACTTTTTTTTTTTACATCTCAGTATTAGAAAAACAATTTTTATCTACCTTATCAAATAAAAATACAATATGCTATAATTTACCATTATGTAGAAAAATAACAATTTTTGAAATTAAAACAAATCAACACTAACTACACTTAAATGTTAGAATGCATATAGCTAACTAATATTCTTTATTTTGAAAAGGTAAGTACCACAAAAATACATTTCATAAAATCTGAATTTTAAATGAACACATACTAATTATGCATACAATGTATTAACATAAGGATGAAGAAGATTACACAAAAAAAAAAAGGGTTTGTTATTACAGTTAGAAATATCCCCTTTATGTTTACCTCATACCATTGGTAAATGTCGAAGAAGTTTTTGTTTTGTGCAGAAAAGAATAAAAACTCTATAGACTTTTGGTGTGTGTATGTATACAAAGGGTACTAATGTATACAAATAGTACTTACATATTAACCACATGGCAGCGATAAACTGTTACTAGTAACTTCAGCACATGTTAATATCAATAATTGTTAGATCATATTAACAAGCAACAATAAAACATTTTTAGATTTTGAACACTTTTTGTCCAAATTAAACTTGGTTGACATTCACTAATGACAATGGAAATGGCAGAAATCAATCGCTGGCATACGCTTAATGCATAAGCATTTTCTAATATTTATTTACATTCTGATAGATTTAAGAAATACAAAAAAATTAAACACTTATTTAACAAAAGATCGTATAAATGCTTTTGTGTAAATTAAAGAAATGTAACTCACCGTATTTATTGAGAAGCCAGCGGCCTTTCTTAGAATGCTATCGTTTACTAAAGTTAAGAGTTTTGATGCCGAATGAATCAATTCCGTCACAACAGGAGACTGAGAAAATCGTCCTGAAAAGGAACAAATGTCATACGTTTGGGCAGTTCTTATTACAGAAAATACTATTAATAATAATAAAATTTTATATAAATCAGTTGTTTAAAACTTCCTTTTAGAAATACTCAATCTAAATTATTAAAAAGAAATTAAAAACCTGCAACAATGTAAGATGCCCATTTCAATGCAACTTCAACTTCGCTTGCTAATAATGGATTATTAGTCACAAAAAGCCTGTATTTTTCAATATATTGCTGACAGTAAACAGCCATCCCATTCCGTGATGTTTTACCAAAACGAAACAAAAACAAGGACGAAAAGTTGACATAGAAAGCAATTACAGAGAGGATGTCTTCTTTTGTTAAAAATGCTACACCATCAGAGGAAGCAGGAAGTCTTTAGGGAAAGGGAATTTTCACTGCAAGGTTTAGGGAAGTGGTCGATTTTTTACTACCAATTTGGTAGGAAACTGAGTTCCTTTTCTTACATTATTATAGTTTCTGTTATTTTATTTTTATACACATATTTTTACTAAATTCTAAAAGACTCTAACATATATTTTTTTGGGATCAAAATTCCTTTGAACAATACAGATTCTCATTCAGGGTTATTTTCTGCTTCACATAATGATAAGTCCATTCGTTTTTAAATTATTCCTTTTAAAATTAATTATCTGAATAATTCAGTTCTAATAAAGGTATTATTGTTCAGTAATTTAAATTAATTGATGCATTTGTAAAAAAGTGTTAGATTCATTGTTGAAAACAAATAATCGCTTCATCATGGCTATTACTTTGTTTTGTTTTCTTTCACATTTTATAAATTTGGAATTATGCATACATTTTTTAAATTCTAAATTTAGTTGAACCTTTTTTGTTATATTCTTTCTAACTGTACTGAAATATAAATAAGTAAAAAATGATATATTTTTATGCATTCTGAATCTGCTATTGAAAATGATGCTAGGAGTGTCGTGATGATGATGGACATATTGTTTAAGAGTTAAGTGAATTTGTATTTAAAATATTTTTTAAAAAAGCTCGAAAGAGTTCAAAGAAGCTAGATTTTCCTTCCTACAGGGATCTTCTGAGATTTCCCCTTATTTTCCCTAACACATTTGCTTATCACGCTTCCTTTCTGTAATCGTTCGTATTGTTGCCAAATTTGATAAATATATGAAAGTACAATGTAGTAATAATGTAGTAATTTTATAATCTACTGAATTTTTCAATTCTACTATTATAAAGGAAGCTAAAAAAGAAAAGAAAGAAACCCCTTCAAAAATTAAAACAAGAAATTTGTTGAATAGAACTAGAATTGACACATGAAATTGAACTTAATGCGTTATTCCGCGAAAATTAAATTTGCTTATTTTTTTACAATCTAATATTTCCGTACTTCAAAAGAAAGGAATTTCATGCTGCAATTTTTCAAATTTTTAAATAATTTACGAGAAATTTATACTTGACATAATACGTTTGAATACGTATTTTGAACATTCTGTGAATTTAAATAATAAAATTTCGTTTATCGTTTTCTAGACTTACCAAAATGTCGTATAAAGTGCTGAAAAAGAAAATATTTCGTTTTATTTTCGTATATTTAAATTGCTGTAATCATTTAATAAAAATAGAAGGTCTTAAATAGGATTCAATTTTGCCTGTAAATCATAAGTATTTTCATAAAAGTTCTCCAAACACCATACGATGTTACTATTAAAAAACAAACGATTTTACTTAAGGAATTAAAAATAATTCGATTTTATTGTTTGAAGAACTGCTTTCTATTAAGTTAAGTGTTGTGACATTCTAAATTGAAATTAGTAATAAATTTTGAGTAACTGCTGGTTTTGTAACTTTGCTGATTTTGTAATTTTGCTGGTTTTTCTAAGGTAATTTATTTGTGAAATAATTTAAAATTTTAATACATAAATTCATTAAATGTTATATCATTATTAAAAAAACAAACCGTCTTTTTAGATCTGATTTAAGAATATTTAATAGTCAAATAATAAAAATTTAAAAGAATATTTTTATAATTTCATTTTACATGCATACAAGATATATTAAGAAATTTTAGTTGAAAATACTGTGGTTTTTTTTGCCCTTAAAAGAAGCTGAAGAACTGAAGAATATCATATGCTAAGTAATAAATGTGTAAAAATTATTTTTGAGGATTATAAAAAAATTAATTCAGTGAATGAGAAAAGATTTTTCAAAATTACTTTCCTTTCTCTATCTCTTTTTTTGAAAAGAAGGATAAACTATATAATTTTTAAAAAAAAAAAATTTTTCAAATGAAATATAATTTTGTAAATTGATTTATAAAACAATATATCTGTTTAATTTTCTTTTAATAATTTTATTTATGTAGAATTTTTAAAAATATTAGAAAATTGTATGTTAATTAAAATTTAATTTGTTTTTATTATACTGATGTTTTTTAAATTTAACTTTGGATTTAAATGATATTTTTGCTTTTATTTCCAAAATTATTTTGGTTTTTATTTTAAAAAATCAGGAGAAAATTGTGTGTTGAAAAAAAATAATTAGTTATCAAATTTCTTGTTCTTCATTTATAATTAAAGAAACAAATAATTAAATGGCAGGCATACTCAATCAATTTATTTTTTTCTAATTTATCAATTTAAAATGTGATGCTAAATTTTTTAAAATGTTTTATAGTATTTACATACATTTTCCCTTTATATGAACAAATCTGATTGCTTTTTAACTGCTTTTATCATAGATAATATAATATTGTCATGAAATTTAAGAATATAAATGCTTACATTTATTATTATTCGATAGAATAATTAATATATGCACATATTATCTCAGATTAGGTTAACTATAAAGGCAGTTTTTTTAAAAATATATTTTAGTTTCTAATCTTTAAATTTTCCCTTAGGGAAAATGGAATCACATTGCTTATTATAATCATTGTTTAATTCATTATATTTTATTAAATAAAAGCAAAATACTTGCATTGTAATTTTTTGAACATTTTAATACATTACTCACAGTACCTTGGTGAAAATTACATTGCCTATGTATTTCAATATCTTATTTTAGATTTCTGTTTTGTTGAGATCATTGAATAGATCAAGCAAAATAAAGATGACCATAATTTCATTTCTTTAATAATTTGTTGACTTGATTTTTGTACTGAAGAATTAAAACACCACATATAATCTGTGAAGGATTCATGCCTTTTTTGAGATACTGTATATCAATTAAGTTCCATTTCTATAACCATGGCAAAAATTAACAAAATGTCTTTCAGTTTTAACGAGTTTTTGATATCTCAATTATATTTTTAATATAATTAAATATAATTATAATTATATTATATTAAAAATATAATTGAGTGAGTAAAATATGTTATAAATTTAAGATAATTGAAATCGAAAGAAGATATCCATTTAGGAATTAGGGTGTAAACCAAAGAGACATTATTTTACAACAATGTGTAATCTCCATGTTTTCCACAAAGATGAAAATCTGGATCAGTATCTCAACTAATTATTAATTTAGCCTTCTGTAAAGCCATTCTTATATATAATTTCTTTCCAGGTACTTTTCATTCACTAACACAATTATAATATAGGATGTGAGTTGCATTTTGTCAACTTTTATATAAGTCTGCCTGTCTTTCATCATCCACGCTTGTTATGTATTTTAATGTTTAAACAATTGTTCATTTTTTTCTTGCAAAGTTTTCTCTCAATTTTTGTAGGAAAAAAATATTTCTGTGTCAGGATTTTGAATTCTTTCTATTTTTTTTTAAAAATTCAGGTAAAAAAAAAAAATGGTCACTTGTGCATAGCATCCTATTATCTGTATCCCAAAATTTTAAAGTTTTTCTAATTTATTACTTACAAAACTATAGGCAGGAAAATATGATGATTAGATTTATGTATTAATGCTCATTTTTTGATCAGTGCTACTACATTAAAAAAGCTCCATAAACTAATTTTCGTAATGATATCCAATTAAGTTATTTTTGCCAATTTAGTATGACAGTATATCTTTAGTTATTTCATTTACTAATGGTTTAACTTATATGATACTATTATTTTTTATTATTAATAAGTATTTCTTTGCAGTTGTCACAATGGTACTTTTTCTTACAAATTTAATTCTGAAAAGGAAAACCAGTCTCTCAAAAATATGGTTGGCAGCTCATTGGGATAAAAACTTACAAAATATCATATTCATCAAATTGATATTGTAAGCGGTGTACACGATATAATGTGTCAAGAGGTAAAACTTCTTAATTAATTTTTAAAAAACTTAAATTTAAAATCCAGTTTATTTAAATATAATTAATGTTGGAATACTATTAAATTATAATTTATGCCTTTTTAAATGGTAGTTTGACTAATGCATATCATTAAAATACATTCATTTCATTTTTTTTTTTTCCATCTAAGGCAATAATTTTAACAAAAAAAATTTCTGTTTTTCATAGTCTGCATAGTTTTATTACATTAAATCTGATACTTTTTAATACTTATTCTGCAGAAACATTATTCATTTATGAAAATAACATCTGCAATATCCCAAAGTTACACTGTAGGTGAGTTCAATGAAAATAATGCAAATGGGATTGTAACTTTGCCTATAAACACATATGAATGTGGTTTATTTGGGACCAAGGATTAACAAAAACACTAGTTTAGAAGAAAAATATTTATAATAAAATTCAATTCATTATACAGTTCAATCCTCTATAATTGTCCAATTCTAAAATTTTTACCTTCTAAAATATTTCACAATTATTTTGAAGAGCAATTTCCCTTACAAAATTCTAAAATTTTCTACTTTTGCTAGTGAAAATTTTTACAATTGAGGGAAAAAAAAAACCCTTGACACTAGAAAAAAAATTGATTACAAAGATGGTTTACTGTACTAAATTTAAAAAACAAATTAGATGAAGATTAAAAAAAAATATATTAAAAAATAACTAATCATAGCAAGATCAGAAGATGGTGGTGGTTGTATTGCCAAATGGAAAAAATCAAAAATAGCTTAATTCTAACTTCTCGTAAGTTGGAGTATTATAGTAATTATAAACTGAGATGTTTTCTGTATTAAATTTGTAAAAAAACATATCAAACAAGAATTTGAAAGACAGTAAAAGATTTTATATAAATTAAAATTTATTACACTAATGTTTTCTTAAATTAAAATTTGACCTTCGATTTTTGAACTAAATTGTATTTAAAAATAGATATGCCTCAGTAAAAATGTATGAGTTATTAATTTGGAAAAATAATTAAAAAAAAAAATTTTATACTAGATTTTTTATACCTAAAACCTTTCACTTTTGTTAATATTTTATCACATTCATGAACTTTATTTTGTTTTTAATTAATAATATTATGATTTTCTGAATATATTTTACATGCTCAGTTCAAACTTTAATGCATTTGAAAGGCATCCTTTAAATAATGAAATGAAAATTTCACATTTAATGTAATAAAAGTAAATATTTCTTGAATAGATTATACTAGATTTACGTTTATCTGGCCATTTGCTTGTTGGTATTGTGAAAATATTTTCAAGAAAGACTAAGTATCTTTTGACTGAATGCAGTGAAATCTTTACAAGAGTTGCAGATTTTCGAACTAACGTAACAGACATTTATTCCAAAACACTTAAAGCTCCAGTTAAAAAGATCACTCTTCCCGAAATCTTGGAAAATGATTTAGAATTTGAAAAGTAAGAAGATGCAAAATTGTATATTATTTTAGATTGCAATTGTTCCATTAAATTATGTTAATACAATTGCAGCATGTAATTGTTTCATTAATTATATGTTAAACATATTATAATTCTAATTATAATAGATATTATAATTTAAATTATTTCATGGAATTAATTTATAGCAGCAAATATTATATATATTTCATATTAGTCAAAATTATTGAAATTTTTAATAAAAAATCCCAATATTGGTTTTATGTATTTTAAATATTGCTTTAAAAGGAACAGAAATATCTTTCTTTTTGCTTTGTTCCTTATTATTATTTAAAAAATCCATCATGTAAAATTATAAAATTTATTTTGATTAAATTTTAATTAATATACTTTCTTTCTTTCTTTTTTTTTTTTTTTGTTAACTTTTATCTTTTGGAAAATAAAAGTGATCATTTTCAAAATAAAGAAATCTATTTATTCATCTGCATATTATGGCTAAGTAAAATATATTTGACTTATAATGATTAATATTAAAATTCATCTTACTTCTATAATAATAATTTTGATTATTAAAAATGCTATATTGAAGTGTGTATATTAAAATATAGATATTATTTCTATCAAAGAATGTTATTTTTGACCTCCAGAAATATATATATATAGTAAAAAATAAAAAAAGTCAGGAAAACAAAGGACAAAAAAAAAAAAAAAAAAAAAAAGATTTATTAAAAGCACACTAAGTTTGTATAGTTAAGTAAAAAAAAAAGTAACATTTGTTGTACAAAATTTTCATGGTTTCTGAATCAGTCACATAAAAAGAAAAAGAATTACTCAAGTTTCGAAAGGATTTTTAGTTGTAGCAGTGAAATTGAATATTACAAATCGTAATACATTGATGAAAAAGATAATTAGCAAAAGCAGATCAAAAGAAATCATTGAAGCTGATCAAAAGAGAAAAGAAAATGTAGAATGAGAAACAAGTTATCCAAAGAAATCAGCAAAAGCCCGCACAGATTGCCCTCAAGAGATAGCTTTTACCTAGAAATGCATACTCATGCCTATTACTTTTTTCATTAGATGACTGGATTCAAGTCAAAGCATTTTTATTATACTTTTAATATCAAGGTATAGAATTCTTTCCACATAGAAACAGTAAATAATATAATTGATGTATGATAATTTGGCCAATTTCTATTCAATATTTGTGGAAGATGTGTCATAAGATATAATCAAGCGATCACATGGAAAATTTGCAATTGTCCAAGTTGGATGGATTTAAATAGAGTAATATCACACTAAGGGAGGAAGTTTCCATTCAGCAGGATTTTAATTTCTATAAAAATAATTTTAATTTTTAATAATTCATATTTTAGATTGCATGACATTAAAATACAAATTAGATGAAACAAATCCACACTAACTATTATATTTTTATTTTTCAAAGCATCTTTGTGCTGTATATATCTGATTACCACTGCTAAGAAATAATCAATATGTCTGTTACTGCCATTATACTGAAGTTTTATCATTCTATGCCATTCATGGTTAGACTGTACAAAGGCTCTCTCCGGAGATATAAGGATAGCGATAAGTTTTAAGAATAAAAAATTTGTTTGGTTTATTACTAAGGAACTTTGTAACATGGGATGAGTAAAAAGATATGGCACTAGTAATTGAGTAACTGTGCATTACTATATATTAATGTGTACATTTTATTGCACCCGTACACAGTATAAAGATTAGCTAGAATATGTCATATTTAATTTTTTTTAATGCAAGAATGTAGCAAATCCTTATAGTTTGTCATCTTTTAAAAAATTATCCATGTCTAATATATTGTTATACTTTTAAATTTATTATGCATTTTATTTATTTTAAATTTTAATTTTTAATATAAAATTAAGTTATTTTTTAATTAATTTATTTTTTATTCAGTTATTTTAAACCTGTAAGAAATGTTTAATTTCTAAGCAGTATTAAATGAGTAGAATTGCGCTTAGTGATCGAGCTTCAAAAGTATTCTTTTTATAACTTAAATTGTATCAATTAAGTTATAATTTTGAAGGCAGATTATGATTTTTTATGCAAGCATAATTTTTATTATGCCACAACATTTGTTATATTATAAATAGAGTGAATATCTCAATAGGTTTTCTTGAGTATGCAAGCAAAAAAGATAAATATAGGTACAACAACTTTAAAATATGTAAAAAAATATCTATATAAAAAAACTATATGAATATGTCTAACATATAAAAAAACCTAATTTTGTAGAATATTGTTATTGTGCCTTTATATATTATGTGGTAAAATATTTATAAAATATAACTTGTAATCAAGCTTTCTGTTTTATTATAGGATGGATGAAGATGCCATTTTTCTATCAAATCAATCTCGTATTGAGGAAATTACATTAAAGGAAACTGTTTCCAATGCACATTTGATTAATGATGATGAATTTGGTATTATTTTAAATTTATTTTTTAATAACATAGAAACATTTTTTTTCAAACTGTGCTAATAAAGTTTATTTATGATTGACAAGTGGAATTTTATATGTAAAGAATGTTTGCATGTTTTATATGTTTAAAAATTCTTAGATATATTATATTATATGATGCCTTCATATTATTTATAAACCTTAGTGGGTTTAGATGCTTATTATAACAATTTTAATGAATTAAATATATGAAGAATAAATAGAACAATTTTTTATCTTATTTTACTGTAAAATCAATCTTAAGTGATTCACGAGTGGTAACACTATTTTTTTTTTTTATTACAAATTTAAATAAGTTTTTACTAAATTTTAATTTTAATTTATTCTTATTTTAAAATGTAAAACAATTAAAATAAGAAATTCTAATTTGTGAAGAAGATAATCATATTTGGAACAGATTTGTTTTCTATCTTTAAAAAAAAATTTTTTTTTTTTTGATAAATAAATATTCCATGATTCTTTTTATGGTATTTGGGGAAGATATCTATGTTATTCATAAAGAGATTATATCTTGTTTATAATCAGAAAATGGAATAATTCTGTTGATAACAAGATAGAGTAATAGTAATATTGTAACATCAAGATGTACCTTACGAAATAATTTTTTTTTAAACGATAAACAAAGTTTGGACTAGTATGGTCAATGGTCTGCAGTATACTATGCAGCTTTGGACAAATTAAATGAAAAAATTTAATTTAATACAACACATATAAAATTTGTGTTTTATAAATCTCTGTTCGATAATAGATATATTATTAAAAAATGTGATTAATTTTTTTTTTATTAATGTTAAAATGTATTGTTTTTTTGCTTAAGTGAATTTCATTTTTTCATATATTTCTAAATTAGCTACAATTTGTAATTTCTTACAATTTTCTAAATAATATTTATAAAAATTTGCAATGTTTTAATTTACAGTAATTAGCACTAAATGTGTTTCAATTAACAGTAAAAATAATGCAATAATATATCTGTAGTTTCAAGTTGAAAATAGATTATTATTAAATATAAAATGTTCTTTTAATTAATAAAGAAGAGAGTAGGCTTTTTGAAACTTTGATCTAAGGTTAATTTCACCTTTTTATTTTAATTTCAATTATCCAAATATAAATAGATTAATTATTTTGTAAAACTAATAGACGGTTTAAAAAATGATTTTCATTTTCATGAATATTTTATCACAGATTGTTTTGGAGAAGAAAATATTCCAATAAACTTTGATGAAAATATTCATCTTCCATTACTTGATGATGATACAAATGCAATAATGAAAGAAGGTAAATATTTTCATTAATTAATTGAAGGAATCAAATTGATTCTCTTTATATTTCAAATTGTTGTATATTGCTATCTTTGAATTTTATTGAACGTTTTATATTATTTCATTTTAGCATTTCAAAAGTTTTTAATTTCTTAATGCTTAACTTTTTTTTTTATATATATCATACCGAAGTTAAATAGAAAAAGTATTACACTATTAAAATTATTTTGTCTCATCATAAAATTTTAAGTGTTTGTAATATCCAGGATTCACTTGCAGATTTTTTTTTTTTTTAGAACTTACTGACAGATTATCTCCAAAATATAAATGTTGTTACTTTCAGGCAAAATTTACTGATATTATTGTTTCAATGCAACTGTGAGCTGAAAAATGCAATATGTTCAGATAATTAATTAAAAAAAAAACCTTAACTAATAAGTATTGCATTAAGTGAAAATTTTAGTTTTTTTTATGTGAATCATTTCAACTACTCATTAATATATATGTTATTAATGTTTTAAATAGTTTTGTAAATAATTTATAATGTATTAATGTGCTTTTTATTTCTAAGATAATCAGATTATTTACATTTTTAGGAATTAATCAATTATAAAAAAATTTGAGTTTGATGTAGTATATTTCTGAATTTTTATTAATACTTGTTTATGTATTTTGTATAATTGTAGATAATCTAATTACAAATGGAGCTCCGCCCATAACAGGTATCTTTTCTAATTTAATTTTAAAATTATTTTTAAAAAAGAGAAATATACATAGTGTTTTTAAAAATAATAATCATAAAATAATAAATTATAATTTGGTAATGGTAAAAATTCTAAGACTTCATTGAATTCAAGGAAGGGTAACTAAACCATGTACCTAAGATTTTGGACTAGTTGCTGCAGTCTCCAGATCTTTACCCTATTAAATATTTACAAAAATATCTTCATAAAAATGTGTCAGAAATTTATTTCAAACTTAGAGGAGTTGAAAGGAAGTTTTAACGAACCGCACATAATCTCAACCAACAGAAAATGAATTATATAGAATTTATACCTAGAACATTTCCTTTGATGTTTTAGCTATAAATTTCCCATAATTTACTCCCCCCATAAAATTTAAACGAAATTGTTAAAATAAAAATATTAATTTCTAGCAATAATTTTTAGTTTGACTACCGATTGCATGGAAAATTGGCAACCAACCAAAATAGATGGATTAAAAAAGCGCTGCATCATGGGGAAAGAAATGCCATTTAAGTTTTTTAAATATTTCTTCTCTTATATTTTTTTATGATTTAAGAAACAACATGAACCGCTTTACAATAAGATGTCAACAACTGTGAGCTATCTTTTTTTTGTAATCAATACAATATAGGCGACCTGCCCGAGGGGCTCTCGCAAATATCTTTTTAGTAAATCTAACAATTTACAATAGTGTGCAAATGCATGACTATGATCTGCTATCCATTTAAGTCTCATAAAAAGATCATCTATATAGATTACAAATTGAAGTTTGTGAGAAGATTTCAGTTTTAAATTATAAATTATTAAAGAAATATTTGAATATTACTGACACTTCTGGTTTATTTATAATTGTTTTTATAAAAGTTTATTTATTTTTTAATAAAAACTTATTTAGATAATTGTTGAAAAGATGATTTAATTTTTTAAACTTCTTAATACTATAGAGTATTGTAATGATGGAGAAATGGGAAATGGAAGTTTTGATAGTGAAGAACTGCCTAAAAGAAAAGCACATGTCATATTTCTGATAGTCAATATCTGATTTTAATTTGTGAATCAAATCAAACATCAGAGTTAAAAGATGGAAACAAATTAAACCTCATGCCACTTTCAAGTAATATTTTTTTCTTATGTTTTTAGAAAAAAATTATGATTTTGTTTTGAATGTTGAGAATGTGAATTAAATGAAATAATAATCTTAAGCTTTTCTTTAAAATTTTTCTAGATATTTTAAAGAATATACAAGGTATTAAACGGCGTAAGCGAAAGCTGATTATTGATGAAATTAAAACACTCAACAAGGAAAAGGAAAATTTGAAAAACAACTTGAAGATTTTTCTGACATTGTTGTTCCTTTAGATCTAGCTCCTCCATCTAAAAGGTTGATGAATCTAAAAGAAATTGGGGGTGCAGAGCAGTTGCTTTGTCAAAGTGGACATAAAATGAGTAGTACTACAGTTAAAAAAGTATTTAATTTTTAAATTTCTGCTATGATTGATAGACCTTTATTAACATTTAAAATACTAATTTAGTTACAAATAAATTTAGTTTAAGCTTATAGGCCCATTTAAACTTGTAAACTGGAATTTTATGCATACCTGTGTTGCTGTGATTGAATAGAACTTAAAACAGAAAATAATTAATATATTATGAATTTATGTATAACATTAGAATATAAAGGAATTTTTAAAATTTACTTGGACATTTTTCTTTATTTTCGTAGGAAGATCTTTTCACATTTGCATTTTTATGATCTTTTCATCATGTTATACTTTTTAATATACATAAATATTATATTCATGTTATTAATACTTGTATAATGAGGAGGTATATATAATTGTTTCTAGTATTTAAGAAAATATCTTTTAGCTTTTCTTAAAGTAAACTGTATGCAACAAAATAATTTCCAAAGTCTAAATTTTTTTTATTGTTGGAATTTTTGTGGGCCTCATGTACTGCTTAACTATTCCATGAACAACCTGACAACAGCAGATGAGGGAAGAACTTTTAGGGATAATTTTCCTGCATTTGCCTGTTGTATGGGAGTAAATCTGGAAAACTCCTATCAGGCAGACTAGCTCTTGAGATGAGATGCTTTTATATATATTGTCACAATCACAATTGAGTCACCTTGTTTTTTGAAGGATGTGTCCACAATAATGCTACCAGCATATTCGCACCTCAAACATTCTTTACACTAGCTGTACATGTTGCCACTGGGCCATGAGACTTGCAAAATATGAATTTTATTTATATGATAATTTGCATCTTTTATATTATTAATTGTTATTGCTTTGTTACAACTGAAATCGGTTTAGTTAATTAAAAATTTTGTACTGAAGAGATTCAACTTGTATTTCTTTATCACAAAATTATTTATTGGTTGCTATTTTATTTCATTATACTAGCTTTTTAAAAGAAATCTCAAAACACATAAAACAGAAGAAATAATTGATGAATCTAGTTGCGAAGAAGACGCTTACATTTGTATGTTAATCTTTTTTTTGTAAATTATTCATAAATTTAATATTTTCTATTTATTATAAAATACAAATTAAAAAAATTTTCCATGTCACATTTTCTGAAATGCTTCCAAATTACCAGATTAAAACATTGCTAGTTGTGAAATAATAATAATAATAGATTTGACAATTTCTAACTACAAGAAATCACTTGAAAGACATGAATTTCAGAATGCAGGAACAGTATTTTGTATTTAAAAGAGGAAAGAAACATAATAAGGCAAATGGATAAAATACACACAGAAAGGAGTCAAACATAAAAAAAAGGTTTATTAAGAAAGTAGCATTAACAGAATTGCTTGTCTATCCAAGAGAGAGGCAACAGACCGATGTTCCTTAGGATACTTATATGCCTTATATGCCTTAGTTTAACTTTAATGGTTGCTTGACACTTTCTCTCTCACTCCAGGTCCTGTACATTTTCGAACAGTTGTTTAGATAAGAGAAACCCCTTCTATAAGCATCTGTAAAGTTATTGGGTGATTTGATTGTGCTGAAAGGCTTCTCCATAAGCATGAAATCTATAGTACATGCCAATTAATTCTAGTGATATCTGTTTGATGGGATCTAGTGTTGTCATTCATAAAAACGAAGTCTGTGCCAGTGGCACTCGGAACAGACACACAGGAAAAAATGGATGTGGGAGTTGAAAAAATTTTCATTTACAGTTCTGTAAATGAATACATCAGTTTAAACGGTGTAGTGTAGTGTAAACATCAGTTTTAACAGCTGTGGGCAGCCGTTGCCATTACCAAGGCGAGTGGGCTACCTTTATAAAAGTGTTTGGCCTCAGTAAAGTTGATATATATCATGCAGCTGTCAAGTAATGCTGACTGGCATCGATATCTTTTCACCTGCAGGATTATGAATGAGTTATCCATTGACGTTTTTATTTACTTATTTTGCGAAACAATACTAACCTTTCTTACAGATGTAATTGTGGTTTGGAAGGCTTTTCAAGTCTGGAAACAATACTTTCAACGATTCGGAACTCATGTACAATGCTTGTCACACTACACGGCTCCTCAAGCTTGCCGATTTCTGTTATGTGTAAAGTCAGGGGATTTAAAAATAAGTGTAACCAGATTTTTTTCTTCAGCCGTATTGCACATACTCACAGAGATAATGTTTTTAATATCGCCTTGCGTTGCCCACGTCGACTGTACTCGTTTTGCATCGCATAATTTGTTACTTTTATATAATTGCCTCTTTAGCTGATCATCCGAAAATGGAGAGTAGAAATTTCTTTTTCTGGTATTTGCATAGGCGTTAACCATTCTACTGATTCAAAAAGTCAATAATTTCATACCTGTCTGATCAAAAATTATTTATAACATCATTTAAGTTTTGCACATCAATGTACTTTAGTCGCATTTTAGCTCAACTGGAGAATTTTGCGAATATAAATTTCATATGGGCTTGAAAAGTTCTTTCTTTTGGTATAAAATAATTGCACATATAAATAGATATAATTAATATTGAAAAAAAAAAACCAACTTTGTTCGGTCTTTTATTTTTATATCTTTGATTAATTTCTTAGGTTATTTTATTTTGCACATTAATAATAATAATAACAAAAATTCACTTGTAATTTGAGTGTTACTTGTTTTAAATTTTTTTTTTTTGAATAAAATTTTATTTTTCTAATATTTTGTTGTTTATTTTTTATATAATTCCATCTTTAGCTGATCGTCCAGAAATTGAACGAAGAAGTTCATGCTTAGAGTATACAGAAACAAATGATTTAAATGGACATTCCTTAGCAATGGGGAATAGCCATCCCCTTATTGTAAGTATATATGAATTTTATAGTTTTAATGAATCTTACATTTTACATACTTAGATTTATTATTAGAGAAATAGATTATAAAGATTGAATGAACTATTGCTTTTATTTCTTAGTAACATTACAATTTGGTATATTATTATTAATTTTTTTTACCAAAATTACATTGCAATATAATAAGATTTAATAATAAACATGGAAAGGAATTTCTAGACTGAATGAACTTAATTTCAGTTTGGTTAAAAATTATAACTAATGTTTTATTAAAATTTTTATTTTGAATCTGTTAATGCTATTTTCCTTTGAAGGCAAATGAATATAACGAACAATTGAACGGAAATGCTTTTCAAGAAAACTTCATAAATTCAGATTCCTCTTCAAATGGTATTAGTCATTCGCATGAACAAATGGACTTTGCTGATTCATATCAGGTAATTTATTAACATAATTATTCAATATTATGTTATCACACATTTTTACTTGGCTATAAATAGATATTTTATTATGGCTGTTGTTAAATAACATCTGATGTTTTGTATCTAAGTATTTTTTTTTTAAGATAATTTAGTTATGTTTCCTCTTGGAATCGACATTAAACAATAATTTACATTTATGAGTACAAAATTTAATTAGAAAAATTTTTGTTTTGCTTCTTTAATTCATCATTTGTGTAAGTTGTTATGAAATTGGAGATTTTAATAACACTTTAAGCAGGTAATAACCTAATTAAAACATATTATGAATATGGTGATACAAATACAATTTTCTAATTTAAATCATTATTTGTTTATTTTTTTTTTTTGAGTTTAGTTGTGTGAACAGTTTATATTGCTTCACATTTGCAATGTAAATGATTAAAAATGTTTTTTTTTTAAAATTTTAAACATAGTATAATCTATTGAAGTAATTAAGTGAATTTTTGTAAAAATCAGAATAAATCATTCAAGATAGTAAAGTGGAAAAAATAATAGAAAGTTCCTCCTGCTAAATATTAATAAATTATTTAAGAAAATATAATATATTGTTGATTTTTAAATTTAAATTTTTTTCATAATATAATGAATAGCTGTATATATATATATATATATATATATACAGGTGATTATCAAAATAATGGAAACACCTGCTAATAAAAGTGACATCTTAGCTACCAGTTTTCTTTAATATAAAAAGTATATATCATGATAGTATGAGGTAACTTTAGTGAAGTTGTATACATCTTGAACTTTTGTCAAAAGCATAAAATGCCAGACCTCACAGACTTTCAAAGAGGCCAAATTGCAGGAGCTCGACTAGCTGGAGCAACTGTGACTGAAACATACCAGCTTTTAATGCATTTGTAGAGGTACGGTGTCTAAGTCATGACAGCTTACACAAACCACCCCGAGACAAGCTTGGCAAAGCAAATAGTGGACGTGAGGGAAGCTGAATGAAAGAGACAGACAGGCATTGAAGTGGATTGTAATGTCTAAAAAGAAAACAACAGCAGCGAAAGTGACTGCATAGCTCAATCAGTATTTGGATTCTCCAATGTCAATAATTACAGTTAGGAGGCACCTTCATAAACAATACATTTATGGTACAGCAGCAATTCCCAAGCCAATTATCACATCTGTTAATATCGAACGTTGTCTGCAGTGGAGCCACAACCATAAAACCTGGTCGATTGATAAATGGACGACAGATATAGGGTCAGACGAAAATGATCTTTCAAATTTTTCCCCACAACTGGATGAGTGCACATTTGGAGGACACCTGAACAAACTTATGATCGTGATTTTTCACCTTGCAACTGTCTAGTATGGACAGTCATGTCATAACTTTCTGTTGGTTGAATCGTGACCCTGAAAAGTAGGATCACTGGGGAAAAAAGTATAGAGAAATTTAAGCTGACCAGATCCATCCCATGCTGCAACATGTGATTTTTATTGTTGTTCTACGGTCAATTTTTACACACTTTAGGCTAATTAGACCGAGACCTACAATTTAACGTCTATTCTGAACTACTAACAAACTTCCATGCCACCACTATAATTCAAACCTGTAGTACCAAAGGCCAGAGCGCTGGCCATCAGGTCACTGTTTCCTGCAGGAGATGGAATTTTCCAGGATGATAATGCTCCTATTCATGCAACAGGACCTATGTAATCATGGTTTGATGAAGTGAAACATCTACCTTGGGCTGCACAATCTTTGACTTATCATCGAAAACCATTATGGTTTATTTTAGTGCGATCAATCCAGAATAGATATTCTCCAGCGGCTTTTCACCCCGAATTTTCACAATATTTTCTATGAAAAAGGGTTCAATATTTCTCTAAACACTATTCCAAGCTGTATTACATGCCAAAGACTGTCCTATGCCATATTAGTTAAGGATTTCTTATAATTCTAGGGTGTTTCCATTATTTTCATAACCATATATATATATATATATAATCAGAAATTTTTATCGTGTAATTATAAAATGTGTACTATAAGAATAATTATATCATATAATGTTGATAATTTCTGTATTTTTACATGTTAAATATTGAAAAACATAAATTTGTACTTAACAAAGTTATAAATCTGCATGTTTTTCCATGATATTATAGCAAGAAAAATCCATCTCTGGAGACACAGATGAAAAATTAAATTTCCTTCTTCAGGACAGAATCATTAAGATGCTGCAAATATTAAAAGTTTCATTCAAAGAAATGGATGAAATACGATTTTCACTTCTAGTACAAACAAACAGAAAAATGAAGGTAACAGCTTGAATATTTAAATTTCTTTCTCAAAATTGTTTAGTTACAAAATATACATTTTAATTAATTTTTTCCTCTGGATTTTGATTTAAAAAATAACTGTAACAAAGATATAAAAAATAATCATATATTAATTAGTCTGTGATTATTAAATTTTTTTAAATCTATTTTTTTCTACAAATAGAGGAAATTTTTTTAGAAATATTCTTTGCAACTAATGTCCAGTTTAAGAACTCATTACCTTATAAATGAAGTGAGAAATTCAGAAATTTAAGATAGTTTTTACATAGCATATTATTATCAATAACTGAAATTGAAATCTTTCTATTGATAAATTAAAAAAGGAATTCAATTTATCCTCTTTTTACCCAATACAGTAGAACCTCTGTAAGTCGAACTTCAATGGAGACGCCAAATAATTCGAGTTATAGAGTTTTCGATTTATGGAGGATTTTGTAAGGAAATATTCGACTTGTAGAGGTTTAGATTCTTTCTGACTTATTTCGAGTTAGGTAAAATAAATAAAAATTCAAGTTGCAGAGGTAATAAACATATTTATTTGCAACTTAATAGTTATATTATGAGCTACAATAAAAAATCAAAATAATTCCGAAAAAACCGTAAAATTAAAAACATTATTTATTAAAAAAGTTATTTATTTATTTTTTATTTTTTTTTTTTTTTTGCTTTTTTAGACAATTCGATTGTTCTCTACCTATAGCATTATTTAAGCTATAAAGAGCAGAAAATTCTTTTTCTTCCGAGTTGCTATTTCATAGAATTGATTATTCTATTTACAACATACTCGTACATTTTTTTCTAAGAAACAATGACATGCATTGTTGGCAAATCCTTAAAGTCGGTAACTTATTTTTCTTCGAGCTGTCGAAGTAATTAGTTTGAAATGATCGGGTTGTAAAAAACGATTGTAAAATCAAACATTGCTAATGTTCGAGATACAGAGGTCCAATTTTTTTGACAAGTTACGAAGGGAAAATATATACCAAAATGGCTTGTGGGGATTGACTAATTATTTCGACTTATAGAGGGTTGAAATTTCGAGTAATGGAGGTCTTTTTAATACGCTTTTTATTAGCTTTACCTGTATGTTTGTATGTAACTGAATTTTTCCCCTGGAGATCTGTTTCTCCTCATATACACTACTTAAGCTGCAAAGAAACATTTACAGGCATCTTTCAGAAAGAAAACAGTTGATTCTTTTTAATGCGCTTTTAGTTTCACCCGAATGTTTGTTTGTGACTGACTCTTTGGGCTCGATTTTGCCCTACTTTAAGCGATCAGGTTTAATTTTAACGTTGTAGACTTAAAACTATTTTAGTATCGTTGGTCCTTCATAAGTTTATTATCTCATCATGATTAAGATGGCCAGAATTAGTGATTTTATTTTAACTTATGAAGAGCGATTTAACCCATGTAGAATGAAAGTACTCAGTAAAGATATTCAAACCTACGTGGGACAATGGATGACGCGCGATGGCTGACTACGGATCAGGAGATTCCCTGTTCGAATCCTGGCTGGCTCGACATATTCGCATTTAGCCTTTGTTTTACTCACAATTACAATTACACCTTGTTTAAAAAACTAAAAAATACGCTTTTAGTGTTAATCCAACTAAACAGTAAAAAATAATTGTTAACATGAGAATAAAATGACTGACGAGAAAATGAATGTCACTGTTCTAAAAGCGTGGGGTGCTTTGTATGACATTTTTAAATTAACTCTGCATTTCGGAATGAAACTAGTGAAAAAATTATAACGATTGATATCGAACACCCCACGCTTTTAGAACAGTGACATTCATTTTCTCGTCAGTCGTTTTCATTCTCATGTTAACAATTATTTTTTACTGTTTAGTTGGATTAACTCTAAAAGCGGGTTTTTCAGTTATTTTAAACTATTAATTTATTTTAAGGAATTTATAGGGAAGGGAACAAAAAATTTTTCGAGTTGGAGGTTTTCGGCTTATCGAGGTTCTACTGTATTAGAAAACACAACAGTATTATAAAGTTTTGATTTAAATTTTATAAGTATTTACTATAAATAAAAATTATAATCGGTAACATCTAAATTTACTTCATAGTAAAAAGTTCTTCCTTAGGTTGTGAAGAAGTTCTTTTCACTGTTAATACTCAAGAAGTATAGTATTGTTGAATTGAAGCAAATCAAACCTTTTGAAGAAATGTTCGTCACTAAAGGAGCAAAATTCATGTCTGCTTGCGAAGAATTTTTACTAAATTAGTTTTTGTAATTCCCTTTTTACAATTTTTTTTTATTTATCACTTTTTAAAGATAAATTAAACATTTGATAATTTTTATTTGGTTATTTTCAATGATTGTTTAGATATTTATTTTAATTTCAAATCCAAGTTTTCCCTATGCTGCAACTATACACAATAAGCTGTTATCAGTTTTCTGCACTTCAATAATATTTAGTGCTTAATAATAATTCAAAATGCTTGTTTTAATTGAATATGAGAGGATCTAACTATTAAAATAGAAAATTCATAACTGTTGCAACAATTTGAAAAACTATCTAGAAACAAAGAAAATATTTTAGGCATGCTGCCACTTTTCTTTTAAATGATTCTTCAGATGTGCTGAAAATTTAAAATATAAAACCGATTAATGAAATGGATCTTATTTGGTACAAAGCTAAGTAGTTTTTATCACATGCCATCCAAGAAAATGAAATGATATTTTCAATTTAAAAAAAAAATCTGATTTTGACTGGATTTTTGTACATTAAACATGCTTACATAATTACCAGTTGACAATTTCAAATAAAGAATGATCAATGAAATCTAGGTTTATTCCATTCAAAATATTGAGTTATAATTGGATGTGCCAAATGTTGATTTAAATATTTTCAAATGTCTAATTACAATGAAAACCTAATTATGAATTTAATTATAAAATAACCCTAAAAATATGTCTGAATTTTTTGAGAAAATTTCTTTAAGAATGAGATGTACAAATTAATATTATTATGGTTTATAGTTTATTAGACACATTAAAAATTTTTATAGCATTGAAAAAAAAAAAAAAATCAAAAGTTAAGAATTTGATTTAATTTTTAATTTTGCATTGTAAACACACATTTATGAGGTTCAATTTTATTTAGTATTTTAAATTTTTGTTATATGCTAAACTAGTATTTTCTATATTTTATTAAGTCATTTATTCACAGTCATTTTATCCTTTTCAAATTCTAAATTAAACCTAAATGCAGAAACCAGAAAAAATGCTTGTATACACTTTTTTTGAAAGAGGGGAAAAAAAAAAATAAAGAAGCATCCTTAAAAATAATCCGATCGTTTTACGTATTGATTCTTTTTATACAAAGTATGAAAATAATTCAAATTTCAGTCCTAAAGCAAACTAACGTTTATACAAGAACAATGTTAGCGCCAGGTCGATGTCGATATTGCATTTCTGAGGACACTACCAATAACGCTGTTACGATATTGTGATGGACTTAATCCTCAATTGGACGACTTCGAACATAATCCCATAAGCAAGATAAGTGAAGCTGATTGATTGAACAATCAGTTCGGCCTTTACTTGCAATGGTTGCTGCTCATCCAGTGGAATGAAGGATGCCAGAAAAACTTAATTTGCATGGATGTGAGGCAAGATCAGATGATTGCCTGACAGGCCCAAACTGTTATCAAAGTTGTATGGCGTGCACTACAACTTTCCATTCTTCTGCTATTGCATAGTTGTTAGCTATGCAGTTTTGCATTAATTGATTGTTCTTTAGTGTAATGGAAAAATGTAAATGTTTATGTTTGTAGAAAAATTAAAATTAGGCACTTATTTAAAAGCAGTTCATTTTATTGTATCTTTAAACTGTATATGATATTTAGTATGAAAAAAACTGCTTACGAATAAATTATATTTACATAAATGGTGTTAGACGTTGCACATTTAAAACAATACGTTTCGCCTTGAATTTACTTCACATTGGGATCGATGGTGTAGCCAAGAAATCTTTGTAGCAGCAGTGGAACTTGAGGTGGAAATAAACTGAAATATTTTTTATAAAAATGTCAATCTCAGTTATATGTGATATCAAAATAAAGCTTAAAATTTGACTGATTTTTTAAGCAACAGCGATAAGTTATGTCGATTTCATGAAAGTTATTTTAAAATGATACAAACTAAATATTTTTTTTTACAACATTGATTTGTCATTACAGTTTACCATTTTATGTGAACGATTAACAGAAATTTAATTTTTATTCACTAATTCTAATTAGAATAAATGATTCACATTGTTTTGATCTTATAGATCATAGCTAAGTAGATTAATTTTTGTTAATGAAATATTTACCGAAAACGTAATGCATTATTTCAACAAACTAATTGCTCTGAAGATAAATTCAGTATAAAATTTTATATGCTTTGTACACCCAAAATAATTTAAAAATGGTCATTGAGAATTGTTAAATATCTAATGTACCCTATAAGAAGAATTTTAAATATAAATGAAAAATTGAATTCATTATTTCTAGAGATTTGGTTTTTGCACATATATTTCTTTCTGAAAATTTCTTATGAAATACAAATATAAAGTTAATTCTTATAAAAAAAAATAGAATTTTAATTAAATTTGTAACTTGAGTTAAGGGCATGCATCATTGAAAAGATAGTAAGCATTAGTTTTTAACCATTGAATGTGTGAATTACTTTCGATTTTTAATGAATACTGCATTTCTTAAAAATATATAATTATTTGCCGATTTCCACACAAATAGAACACCGGTTATTAAGATAATGAAGTTAATTAAATATAATATAAAAATTTATATTTTAAGTTTGTCATGATATATTTATATAAATACTGCACATTTAATTCATACAAGCCAATGCTTTAGATTAAAAGAAATTTTTTTATTTTAAGAAATGGGAAAAAAAAAAATCCTCTACAAAAATTTTAAAGTTTCAATTGTAAATTTTCCAAATGAAGTGGTACAGTTTTCAAATTCAATTCTCATTTTCTTTTTTTTCTTTTTAAAATTTAATTTTTAGTTACAATAATAGCGAGTTTTGGATTGGAATTGATGTTCTGCATTTGATAAGTTAAATGCCTACATTATTTCAAATAGCTTTGAAAATATCTAAAAAAATTATCAGCTTTTGAGTAAGGATAGGAACAAGTTGAAACACTAAAAAATTTTAAATGATTTCTTACTTTACAAACTTGTAGATGACATGAACAACGGTTGGGATGACCACAAGTCGCTTATTTCTAAGAATAGAAGTGACTACAATATCTGAAGCCTTATCGACATCTAGAATGGGCAGCAAGGATGGAAATCTAGAAAAATTAGAAAGCACAAAAATAAAAATGTATATTTTTTTCCCAAGAGTTTAGGAATAATCTAAATACAGGGTCTTATCAGAAAGAGGAATTTACCTTGTTTTGGGGTATTGCACAAGACCTGTATTCATTGTAGAAGGACAAATAACTGTCAGCTGAATCTGTTCCTCTCTTCCTATTTCACTTAGCTCTTCTTGAAGCGCTGACATGATTCCGATAACAGCATGCTTTGATGCGCTGCAATTAGAAATTGTATGTATTCTTCATTTTCATTAAAAGCAAAATATACAATAAAATAAAACTTCAGAATAAAAAAAAAATATTTTAAATTGGATGATTAAGTTAAAAAGAAACAAAATTATTGCATGTTTTATGTGCTGTATATATATATTATGTTTATTTTTGTATATGGTAAAGTGTAATTTACTAAATAAAGTTTATGTAGCAATTGAGAGATGCCCGAATGTAAACTTATTATAAACGACAACAGATGGCGCCACGAACAAAGAGATGTAACTCCATATAAAGGGTGTTTTATACGGGGATTTCAATGTAAGAGCAAAGGGCAGAAAAGGAACGCGACGGGTTGCTGATGGCGGGCAGTGACTTGATTAAAGTATTTTTGGTACCAATAAAATTCATATATATATATATATATATATATATATATCAATTGAAAGTTGTGTGAATTAATTATAAAGAAAAAAGATAACACATGTTTCGATAATTAGTTTTGTTTGTTTCTGCAACAAAGATTTCGTTTTGCTACTACTTTTAAAATTATTTTTGCAATAGGTTCAGTATCAATTAACCGACTAAAGTTGCAATAAAAAGGAAGTTTTCCCCTTTTTTTTTATTTATAACAAGAATATCTAAAAACTATTGAAAGAAAAAGTCATGGAAGTTATTCAATCCATGACGTGATTCAATAGAACGAGGAAAATTATCAAAATTTTCTTGGGTAAAAATAGATTTGACTAACAAATAGATCAAGGTTAAAAACGATTGTCAATCATTCTATAGCTGATGCTGAATTCAAAAATTGAGACTAAGGAAGGTTCTGCGAAGATTTTATTTTCTACAAGCTTTTATCTATTTCCTACAATACAGAATTTTTTTTTATTTATTAAAATCCAACAAAGAAAACGTTTCCATTTTCTTCATTTAAAATAATTTTCTTTATAAACTGAAAAATACAGAATACAAAGCAAATTATTATAATTTCAATCGAATACAGAATAATATGCTAAATTATTATAATTTCAATTTTAATTTCGACATAACCACTTATTTTTTTAACCACCAATTTTCAACAAACAATTTCTGTATATCAATTGGAGAAATTAGCTTTTCCCACTCAAATGAATATTTTTACTTACATATTTTTCAAAATCAAGATTTGCATGTAAAGATAAAATGCCTATAGAAGCTATTCACTGAACAAATAAAATAAATATTTTTCGAATATTTTTATTTCATAGAAATATTTTGTAGAAGTTTAGTAAAAGCAGATACAATAAATATTTTAAATTTTTTAAAAGTCAATTTCTATATACGTATAATAAAAATATATATGATACACGTTATAACGTCTCGGCCTATATTAGACTTATAACGGCTTCAAGAAGAAGGCCACTTTCAGGTTCAAACACTAATTTTTTTATTTACAAAGCACGTATATGTAAAAATAATGAACTCTGGATTATTATACGATTAAGCACAAGTTCTTGAGTTTACGTCGAATCTAATTGCCTGGTGGTCTGCGGCAGACCTTAATATGACACGGCGACTTAAACGAAACAAGGGTTCACTTTGAAAAACAGGCGGACTATAGTCCGGCCTATTCAGTCACTTCAAAGAAAAAAATGAAAAACACTTCTGCTCGACTTATCGCAGAACTCTCCCTCTTCACCAAAATCCTCCTTTTTAAGACAATCGATCAAGAGAAGGTGTCAGCTTCCTCACTTCTCAAAGGAGTACACATTTCTCAGCTCATGGTGAATCACCAAACACGACGGAACAACTCATGGTATAGTTCACATTCAATCTGTAGTTGTTTCGACCTGGCAAGGTCGCACAGGCATTCGCTAATTTTATATCTCATTATACATGATACCGAATATATCTGCTATCAGATTTGAGTGCCAGGTTGTTCTCATTAGTACAAAACATTAATTGCCAGTAATATTAATTTAGTAACCCACGATTACTAAAATATTTACTAACGTATTTTTAATTTGTATATGAATATCAAGCACGAAACTAAAAATCAATTTCCTATAAATAAAGTAACATTGAAAATACAAGAGGAATTTTAATACCAGTTTATTTTTAACTTCATTAGTAGCTTTGAGATCGTAACAAGACTTCTTGCTGAGAGCATGGTAGCAATACTAATTGCATGAAAGAAAAGTTATTCAATTTAATTCAATGACGAAAGAAAAATCTTATTTCTTTAAGAAACGTAAAAGAATGTGCATTTCTGTATTCATTAACATATATAATCTGCGGAATTCCATTTTAATTAGTTTCTAATGCGCTGATCTTTCGTATTTAACAAGATGCGTAGCTAAAATTATAAGATACGAAATTTTTTTTTTTCCCCCGATAAAACATAATGGGATAAAAGTGTTTTGATATAACTAGATATTTTTTTTATTTTATTTCAAAGTACACACAGAGTTTCTAAGCCAACAATTTGAATGCTAATTTTTAAATTAATATGCTATAAACTGTTTTGATTTTAGATGTTTTAAAACAAATCAAATCGATACTTTCAATTTTATTGAAAAATAAAGCTAACATTTTTTATTAAAAACACTTTCAGATAAAAATATCGTAGAATTACAAACATTTGATCCCAAAAGCTGATATAAAATTAGAAATCTCCTCGAAGTCGACTCGTTTTGCAAAACTGTGACCATCCACAGAATAGAACTTTGCACATTAGTGAATAGAATATGAATTAGCTATCACAGAGATTTGGTTTGTCGCTCTACGGTCATTTTTTCACATTTTAGGCTAATTAGACCTGCAGTTTAACACATATTCCGAGCCACTAGCAAACATCCATGCCATCGCCAGTATTCGAAGCTGAAGTATGTGGTACCAAAGGCCAGAGCGCTAGCCAATTGACCACCGGGCAGTTGTTACATACCTAATTGTCCAATGTGAGACTGGAGGAGTTTTACTTTCTAATGTACACGAAAACATGGTTTATTATAGGTGCAAGGACGAAATATTTAGAATATACGTACCAATAATCTACGAGGTAAGGACAACCCAAGATGCCAGCAATTGAAGATATTGCTACAATATGACCTTCACCTCTGTCCAACATACGTGGTAGAAATTGCCGAATCATCTACACAAAGAAAACATCAATGGCTATTTTTAAATAAAAAGACAAGATTTAATTGGCCGATAAAAGAATAGAATGAGATTAAATTTATCAACCAATTAAATTTTTATAGAAGTCTCCACTTGCAGGAAAATGAACATAATTCCAAATAAAAATGTGTGTTGACTACAACCGCTTACGATTTTTATAAACTTGTATATGATTTCGTAAATCTTGTGCAAATGCACTCTTGCATTTACGTATTCTAACTTTAACTATCATGTCATTTGTGTTACCCAAAACCAGTCTTGTTTAAGTATAGACACCATTGTTTAATATCAAAAGAAAAATTTTAAATGGAAACAGGAATTTTTTTTATTAATTTCTATGTATAAATTATTTTTCTTGCGAAGGACGCACCCTTCAGATATTATTCTACACTGAGTTTAAACACAATTTTTAAGTGCAATAAAAATTGCAAATGAAAAAATTAGCCGCACTGCTTCTAATTAAGTTTTAATGTATGAAACCTTTCATTTTCATCAAGAAACTGAATTTGTCATATTTTAGTAATATTTAAGAATATTATTTATAGAATCTTAGTTTTGTTATATTTGTTGCTTATATCAATGATAATTATTTAGTTAATACTGAACTAAATCTTTATTTTGTATAATTAGATCAAAAGATTAGAACAAACATATTCTATAACCTTTTTTTTTAATTCTGCTAAACCTTTTTCAATCAAGGGTTAAGTGAATGATTAACGCGTATAATAAACTATAAGGACACATTTACACGTTTCACAATTATAAAATTATTAATTTATATATGAATTTTAATTATTTTACTGAAATATACTTTTTTTGTTGTTCGAATGTAGGATAAGAATAAGCAAATGAATGTTTGAATGTGAAAATATTGTTTTAATGTTTAAAATTAAATGTTTTAAAAAATTGAAAATAAGAATTTTTATGTATACAAAAAAAAATAAAACATCTCAGACTAAAGAATCCCTTTATTTAAATTTTCCTTATAGAGTTTATTATTAAGGCATTTAAGTTTATTGAAAAATACTATTTAGATACTAGTTTATATCAGGCTGTTTAAATAATGCCTATTCAGTGCGAACTGAGTCCATTTGGGCTACAAAGAAATGGTTTCTATATCACTATTTTGAGATTCAATAAGATATTTTAAAATTCATATTTAACAATGAAAACTGTGATAACAGTCTTTTCCAAAATATTCAAAAGTGTTTAGAATGATAATGCTCAATACAAATCACAGATACCCCAAACTTCAAAAAACTAAAGAATTCTTCGTAAAATTAATATCTATAAAACTCAATTAAATTGATTCTTGTCAATAATTCAGTTTTAAATACTCCACTGTTTTATCAAGAAACATTAAGAGCTTATCTTAAGCATGGCTCTAGAACAGTTTCCAAACATTAAATATATACCTTCAGTATAACAAATCATGATGGTAGTTGCGAGTCATACTCATGCCTGCCTATGTATTCAACTTACCCACATATGAGCCAGCGTATTGATGTTGAGCGTCTTCTTGATCTGTGCATTGGTCAACTCTAGTAGTGGCCTACCAGGAAGCACGCCAGCATTATTGATGAGTATGTCTACATCCCCAACTTCACGGTACACTTTGTCTGCCAGCTCTTCCACTTGGTTTTCGTTGCTCACGTCACACGTGTATGCGAATGCCTTGGCTTGCATCTGTTTAATGTTCTGCAGCGTTTCATTGTTACGTGTCTCATCGATATCTACCAGAACTACTTTGGCACCTAAGAGGGCAAACTTTTGAGCAATCTGTCTTCCCAGACCACCAGCGGAACCTGTGACCAGGATGACTTTTTCTCTTACTGACTTAAAAGGCTCAGGAATGACCCATCGGAACAAAGCTAAGCCAATAACTCCGAAAGTTTTCACTAAAACTACAAGAAATTCGAAAATGATTTCCCAGGCACTCATGTTAATGCTCTCTGCTGGCTGCACGAAACCGGTATGACAGCTCAAACTGGAAGAGGTCCCACACTGGCGAAATGCCTCAACAAGAATATCGGAAACAAGTTCTTCCTTTTTTTCCCCCTGTAAAAAAAAAATTCCTACTTCCCTACGGGTTGAGGTGATTTGCATCTAGACAGGTAATTGTGTGAATTCGACCGTGAAAACTGAATGCATCCTTTTGGAGTTAGATAGCGGTTATTTTTATATTTGTTAATGATCTTCAGACATGTTTCTGTCAACAATTTGTAGATAATCTTTAGTATTGTTATTTTATTTATATTCTTTGGCTTTATTTTATATTTCGTTTTATGCCTAAGACTTCTAATACGTCTTAATACATAAAATGTTGGTTGGATTAAAAGTAGAAATTTTACGAAGAAAGAGATTGCAAATTCGATCCTCACTAAAATTATCTGGTCTTTTGGCATCACAGGCGTCAGGTTCGAATCCTGGCGGTGACATGCAAGCTTGAAAGTGGTTCGGAATCACGCTAAACTATAGGTCCTGTTCTAATTAGTCTAAAGTGCGCCAAAATGACAGAGCGACAAACTAATCCCTAAAATTAATAATTTGATAATTTGTACAATTTTTTGTTATACATCGGTGAGCCTCGTGTTCCACTATTCCATGAATAGCCCACCGATGAGTGATAAGGAAGGAGTTTTAGTACTTTTTGGGAGGAGTTTTAGAAGTAAATGCCCCGCATTTGCTTGTCGTTTGGGAAGAATGAGGCCTGATAGCCGAATGATTAACCCTCTGGCGCTCGATACCACAGATTTCGGGTTCGACTCCCGACGGTGTCATATAGTAGTTGGTTGTAGTGGTTCGGAATCCACTTTAAACCGTAGGTCCCAGTGTAATATGACTATAGAACGTTCTTTTTAAGGGGTAGGGTTGTCAAACCTACCCCGTAAAAAGAAAACATTTCCTGTCTCGAAATCTGCCAGCAGGTAGACGGCCTTGGTCCACTGTGGGGCTGTTGTGCCACTGTCAATGATGGAAGAAAATTCGAAAAACTCCCACTAGGCTACTTAACTGCCGATACGAGATGTTTCACACACATTGTCACAAACGCCATCAGGCCTCCTCATTTCTGAAAGCAGTGACTGAAACGTTCGCCACCAGGAGATTCCAACCTACACCCTCCTGCACATTACCCCTGATCTATGAGTCGGACACTTAAACTTTGGTAACATGCTTCACTATTATCTGGATGGCCTCATATATGTTTCTAATTTTCTTCGAGTGTCAGGTAAATGTTGACATGTCAATTTTTCGTATGA
>BPLR01005761.1:0-37266 GCA_021605095.1 Caerostris extrusa | reverse complement strand
AGTTAAATAAAGAAGGATATTACGGCGCATTTCGCCGCTCTTTTTCAGGTAAATTGTCAATATGTCATTTAATCCATACACTATCTGCAAGTTAAAAAAAAAAAAAAAATTATACAAAATATTTTTTGAAAATATTTAGGACTATCATAAATTAAGGTAATAAAAACCCAAACCACAGTTTAGAAATCCCTTGCATTTTTCTTTTTTTTCTAAGTCGCCCACCACTTAATCACCATCTTAATAAAGGGTTATAGAACCATCCATTTCTTGGGGTTAATAGTGATAGGTGCTAATTAACCAGATAAATTTGGTGTAGCATCCCTTCGAAAACAATTTCGGATCCAATAAGAATATATATATATATATATATATATATATATATATATATTGACGATGCTATATTTTAAGGTGCATGCTTGCTATAAGTTATTTCAATTTGAAAAAGCAAAAAGCAGTGTTGTTTATTTTAAAAATCAGACCAAAAACTAGATGTATATAATTTTTGAAAAAAAGAGAAATTGTTATTTAGCATTAAAAAAATGTGTCATGCATAAGGAGAATAAACCATTCTTATAATAATAATAAGAAGAAGAATGGTTTGGTTGTAACTCTACAATCCATCAAGATTGAAACATTGATTCTATTGACAACTATATTACAAAAATTTCTAGAAATTTCGTCAATACTATTGCTACCCACGAAAACCTCATCAAGGCATAAACAATTTTTATGCAAATCAATGGAAAATACAAGTATCCTTACTCTACTTCTAAATGGAATCTAAGCCTCAAATCCTCATAATTTCCTGTTCACTTATTTATTCTACTTTTAGTTCAATAACTTCCAGTCTTGTAATATTATCGCTCTTTACTGATATATATATATATATATATATATATATATAACAAAGCGATAAGTCCTTGCACGACAAACAACAAAGCCGTCGTTGTGAGTAGGATTACATTTCTGAGATGAAACTTGTTGTTTGACACAAAAATGACGAAAAAAATACTAAATCCTACGTTTCCCTAAACTATGATTTTTTCAGATTAAATTTTAGGACCAATAACTATATTACCAAATTAAATTTATTTACAAATATTAAAAAACACAACATTTAACATTAAAATATAGCGTTATCGTTGCTATAACTGAAAATTCATGACGAAAAAATTCAATTATTTTTTCTGAAAAAAAAACAAATGCAATAAATGTTAATATTAAAAATATAAATCAGGAAATAAAAAAATCAACACTTTCTATTCAAAATATTCACAAATAACTTATTTTAAGGTAGTGGCGCAACAATAGGACAAGATGGCTAAATTGCCACAGATCCAGGCCCGAGCAGAGAGGTTATGAGTACAGGAAAGATCTGACATTTATTATTACAAAAATAAAATAAAATTTATTAATTCTGCATTTAATAAATTTAAGTTACTAAAGTGATAAATTAACAAAAAATGTTTATCAAGATTTTGAACGTATTCATTTGTATAAAAAAATATATCGTATTTGGTAATAATAGTAATAGAAAGATATGCACGGGCATGATTCTACGGGTTTGATGCTACGAACTTCTAGGTACTTACAAAATAAAAGTGGGAATTCCTATTGCCACCCATGTGCCACTGGGACATTTTTAAATTCACTTTAGAAAGTTCCCTGATTTTGAAAAGGTACTTTACAAAATTAAAATTGGGAATTCCGTTGGTAAGTCCCTTTGTCCGCGGATTCTCCATGCGTCACTATTATTTTACTTTTTGTTTCGTCGGATTCGCGATCTTTCCATCTATAAAGTTAATTAGGTAATTAGATAATAACATGTCTAGTAAAAGTATCTTAGTGGAAGTGAAAACGAAAAAAAAAAAAAAAAAAAAAAAAAAAAAAAAAAGATGGAGTTTGAAGAAAAAAATTAGTAGTTATCTAAAATAAGTCAATATTTTAAGAGTGAAGAAAAACAAACGAATAGTGTGGAGGAAATGAAATTAGAAGAAATCAGACTAACGGAAAGTGATAGTATTGCAGTTCCCGACAATGATCCAGGGCCACTACAACCCTGTACTAGCGATACACATAACCAAAACGAAAGTGAAGCGACTGAAATTAACTTGAAAAAAATTACATCCCCATCATACATTACTGATAAGAGTAATTTTAAAGTACTAAATGATCAAGTGAAACTGTTTGTGATCGAAAATGGACATTGCAAACCTAAAGGCACCTCTAGGTAGTACTTAAGTGAAAAGAAAAACTATAATGATACTTTGCCCCCATTTAAAATCTTTACTTGGGCCTCAGATGGTATAGTAGCGAGTCTACAAACGGAAACAAAAATGATTATAAAAAATTAATAAATAAAAGTATATAGTTAGTTATGTTTGTTTGCTGCAATAATTGGATTAATAAATTGCAGAGCGGGGTAAATAAAGAAACTGAATGCAAATAAAGAATCTATTGTTTGTAGGTCTGAAAAACAGGAAAAGCAAAACGGATGTTGTTATGTCTATGCAAAAACATTCATTTTGTACTTCTTGATTTTCTATCAACAATTAACAGATGCAATTTGTACTAATCCTTATCAACTCTACATTGTTACATTTTTTTCATAAGAAACGCATCTTTCCTATTTTATAATTAATCACTGGCTTAGCATTTCTTTTTATGTACTCAGTCCGGTTTCTTCATTTCGAATTCTCTCTGCAATTCTCTAACCAGGGATGGGCAAACTCCGGCCCGCGGATAGAATTTTAATTTGCCGGTCCGAGGCAAACTAAAAGAAATATATATTATATATGCATCTCCTTTTCTACTTCGACGAAATATTTTTTCTTCCTTTTTTTTTCAAAGGACTGATGGTTTTTACTTTCTCTATTTGGATATTTTTACCATGCCTTTCAACGTAAATTGGGAAGCAGTGAGGTCAGATTTGTAGATTGAATTTATTGAGTTGCAATCTAACAATCATCTCAAGCAGTTATTTTTAAATATGGCAAAGTTAGATTTTTACAAATCATTACAAAAATAAGTTTCCAAATTTAATATCTCCCGCCCAAAAAAATCAGTGCTATGTTTGCGTCATCTTATATATGTGAACAAGTGTTTTCAACTATGAACCTTAGAAATAATTATTTCAGAAGTACACCGACAGATGAGCATTTAGCCTCGTTCCTTAGAATCAGGACATCTCACTTCGAACCTCACTATAAGGAACTTTTAAAAATGAAATTCCATTTCCTTCATCTCATTAACATATTTAAATTGTAATACCTGTATAGTGTTTTTAAAATTTTAGAAAATTTTTCTTGGCCGCCAAACTTTTTTATTCGATTTTTGGCCCGCGACTGAAAAGTTTGCCTATCCCTGCTCTAACGCAAGCACTTTTAATGATTTGTTTTTTAAAAATTATTCGCTCCAATTTACAGACATGAAAAAAAAAAAAAAAAAAAAAAAAAATTCGCAGCCTTCCTGATTTAGTGCTTTTTCTCTTCCGGAACTGGATTTAATTCTTTATCTCCATGTTAATAAAATGAAGTAAAAAGACTTACAACTTTCATTTATGTGATTTCTTTTGGCTTTCAACTAAACTTTGCAGCATTTGCAACAAAGTTAGCAGAATGTGTAACTATTTCAAAATGCAAAAATTGCTGACGATGTTCAATTTTGGGGGAAGGTTTCGGATTTTCATTTCCCTCATGAGTTCTTGTGCGACTGTTTCCATTATGGATTCCGCTCCGTTTTATCAAGAATCTTGCGTTCCCTGTGTTCGTACCTATAGTATTTTTCTCGCTACAAGATTAAAAATTGTGCGTGAAGTGTTCTTCTGTTCGAATGTATTTGTGATATACTATATACATATGTGATAACCATAGAAAATGACCATACCTTTTATTTTTGCAAAGTATTTTAGTAAAACGCTCTCAATCTGTAGAACAAAGCACAACATTAACAAAAATATTCGACTGGGCCGATTTACAGGTTAGCCATAAAGAATTTTAATGTAAAAACAAAACTTATAACAAAAAATCATAAATAAAGCAATAGAATTCCAAACTATTTTATTTTCTTGAAAAATCTCATTTTCAACATTGTTGTCTCAGACTATTTTTTAGAACCATTTTCCATTGTTTAATTATAAAAATATTAGCTCGTAAAAAATTAAATAAACCAATAAGAATAACTCGTGAGAAATTAAAAAAAAAAAATTAATAAGAAACGTTGAATTAAGAACCAAAAAATTGTTCCAAGGAAACGAAAAACTCTGCTCTCGAATTCGTGTTGATGCATTAATGCCCCACAAAGAATTGGAAATTAAAAATGTAAAACTATACTTTCATAAAAGGATAACTTTAAAATTATGTTAACTTTTGTACTGAAAAAAATTCATGAATTTAATATTTCTGAGTATTTTCATAATAAAATTTTCATCCTAAAATTCTAAATTTTGAATTTAAAGCCTTTCATTCATTAATTTTAGATTTTTGTTCAGTTATTGCGAAAAGAAAATACTAGGCTAGGGATTTCTTAAACTAAGATTTCAATTAAATTAAAGCTATCTGATTAATGTGAGAGGGCAGGAGTATGATTACTGCCTAATAATCGCGAATTTTAAATATCTAACCCTTTTGCAAAAGCCGATTCAATGCATTTAAGATCAAAGAAATTCTACTCGCTTACGGAAAATTTTTTAATTTTACCCAAACAATATGTCGCATTTTGTTCTAATGTCTTTCTTGTGTAATTACCATTTTTCGTTAGGCAATATGCAAAAGTAATTACTCATTATAAAGTTGTTGGTATAACATATGAAGAAAACGTGCAATAATTCAAATATTTAACTTTGACTTAGTTTAACAAGAAAAAAATGAATGCAATGGCGCAGCCACAATTTTATTTTGACAGAAAATATTTTACATTTAAAATTACAATAAGAGCTTTCAAAAACTCTTGTACAAAATGTTTATAAAACATCCATTTTTAAAGATAGCTATGTCTTTCAACAACCAATATAAATACCTTTTAAGTAATAATTCATAATCATTACTTAAAAACAAACTTAAATTCATCAAAACAATCTTGATTTATTTAATGATCCAACATCTTAAGACACAAATGACAGGTAACTCGATACTGTTAATTACAATATAAAACACAAAATGGCAACAATAAAATTACACATCAAAACATTTAATGAAAGAATACAGTTAATGCATTTGTTTCAAGTACATAGTCTTGGATATAAATTATTTAAATAAAAGGACTAGAAGTCTTGATCATTTAAAAATTGAAAGGGTTAAAGTTTTTAGCACAAAAACTAACAATCGTAATTCAATAATTAGAATTATTAGAGAAATTAATAATCTTGTCAATTTCTGGAAGAGATAGAAATAACATTCAATGTTGCAAGTTTTGTAATTTAAACATTCTATATATTTTTTATACAAAAAATAAATAATAATAATAAGAATGCAAAACAGAAAATAAAGTTCTAATTCTTGCAATCGTCAAAGAACGAAATAATGGAATGCACATGGAATCTTTAAATGTAAGTAACGTTATTTCTTAAAAGAATAATGACACAAACGCTTTACATTTTTATGTATATGAAATCATTGACTATTACATAAATATATACAGGATAATTCATGCCAGAGTAAAATACAATCAAAATATTTTTTTCTCCCATTCATTCAATATTTTTAAAGGCAATTTTAAAAATATGAAACTCTTCTGGCGAAACACCTTGTGCATCAGCATTATAAGGAACATTACACATGCTATGAGTCTTAGAAAAAGTTGAAGAGGACGAAGTATTTGTAATAGGATTATGAGCAACTTCATCTTCAATATTTTCCTCTTCAGAATTACCGAAGCTGTCTTTACTAGATTCCTCTGAGCCATCTTCACTGGTTACTTCTGAGTCATCTGAATCATCAGAAGTCTCACTATTCGTGAAAACACTCGAAGAATATCCATTGTCTTCTTCAGATGCTAGCATTTCAAGAGGAGACAGGCAACTTGGGAATTCTGTTTTGCCTACATGACCATTTCGAGATTGATTCTGAAATAAATAAAATGAAATTAATGTTACACAATATACATATATTTGATCAAAATTTAGGTTATGAAATTCTAATTCATGCTATTTGGGTTTATTCATGCAGAATAACAAAAACACATGAAGCCAATGCAAAAATTGGACTCTTGCAGATATCATGATATGATTTATTTTATATATGAGGATAGATCTACCTTCCCGTGGTGCAACCTGATAACACTCTAGGCCAGGGTCGGACCTGGCTGAAATAAATAAGATGAAATTAAGCTGCGGCTTACACAATATACAAAAAGCATTTAAAAATCGTTTAAACATGTACGTGATCAGCTTTAAAAGAATTACCGCGAGTTGAGGTTATGAAATATCTCTTCCAGGTTGCTACAGTTAGGTGAAGAAGTATTTGGAGTGCTGACTATCTTCGATTTATTCAGAAAGCGTGCATGAATATAATTAAAAGTAAACAAGAAGCCAACTGCAAATGAAAATTTAGAGTCGCGTTTGAAACTTAAAACAACAAGTCATGCAAATTTATCCAAACTTTTAAAAACCATGCAAAGCCAACGCTCCCATTGAATTTGTTTGCAAATGTATATTGTTATTTTTATTTTAAGTACAAGTTACATTATTTAGTAAAGTTTAAACTTTCTACTTGAATAACCATGCAAAGCCATCGCTCCCATTGAATTTGTTTGTTATTGAAGTACAAGTTAGTGTTGTAAGTAAATGTTTAATTTTTTACAAATAATAAGTAATTATCTAATAATGCCATATATATATATTATCTAATTTGTTGTGAAAAACACTACTTATATATGAATAAATAGATATTTTTTTTTCCTATGAATAAATAGATATTTTTCCTATGAATAAATAGATTAGTTTTTTTTTTTTCAAAAAATTTATTTATGCGAGTAATTTATGGTTGGCAAGAAAAAAATTTGTGGCTCTTTAAAAACTTTGAAATTTTGTAAATTGTCATTTTTGACTTTCCGATTCAAAACGTTGCCGACCCTCTCTAGGCGGCTAAAAGATCAACTATCGACATGCAGCAACTCTAAGATTGATAATTTTCGTAAGACTTCGTGTAGGCTGTGTTTCACAATGGAATGTGGGCGGCCTGTCCCAATCTAAGAAAGTTGAGATTCAACATTCCTTTGCCAGTTACGATGTTGAGACATGCGGTGGGCTACGACTTGACGAGCCATCTGCATCACATTGGTATTTTTGATAGCCTAACTTGCCCGCTCTATGGGAAAGACGAGATCATGGACAGACACCCTATAGCAGGATGCTCGGACTCGCGTGCGGACTCAGAGGTGAAAAGATATTGGAACGCTAGAACTTTGCTGATGAGACATTGACTTTTTATGTATCTAAATTTTTTTATCAAGATAACGATCCTAATAATCTCAACGTTCTCTACTTCTTTTATAATTATAATTGTCCATAAGTTCCAAAAACATCAGTCATCAAATTTAAACCCAATAGAACACGTATAAAGAGAACTGAAGGTAAGAGTACGAAGGCGCCACATCAAAAGACGGAAAATAAAATAGTGATGATCAAAGAATTGAGGAACATAGATGTAGAAATTACAAAAAGGTTACTAAACTTTGTACCTAGATGTTTAAAAGCTGTTGATGTTTTAAGATTTCCTACTAAACATTAATTAACCGAAATATGAATTGTATGTAGAGATTTTTGCAATATGAATTAATATGCAGATTTTTTTTTTTTTAAACGTACGAAGTGATTTTCAAAGGGAAGTGCCACGGCTAAAGAAATCAGAAAAGACACAAAGAAGAGATGATTGATGAAGTGGAAAGGATTTGTAGAACCTAAAGTTCCCAAAACAGAAAAACCAAAATTCGAGACAGACGACTTTGGAGTCGTGTTGTTAGGGTGGCCATGGTCCTGTAGTGCTGCCATGGACTTTATTGCTGGGGAGTTAGTAGATTAAGAAAGATTTTTGTAATTATTTATTACTTTGCTTTTAAAAAATAAATAAAAAAATTACTACGCTCTTAATATTTAATGTAGTTTATGTTAAGAAAAAGATATTAAAAAATTCTAACTCTGGCATGATTAGAACAGTATTTTATTGAAATTCTTAAGTATTTCAATGATATGTAGATAGGAGTGCAATGGAGGAAAAACATAACGGACGATCCGTTATATTAAAGCATTCCTTGTACATCTTTTAATTCTAATTTTTATAAGCCTGGAACAAAATCATTTTAACAGAATTAAAAAATTTGTATCCATGGATTTATTGAAATTTTTTATTTCAATAAATACACTTCTGGGAGCCACGATATAAATGTAAAAAATATATATATGCCACTGAAGTCGTGAAAATATTATGTCTTATCTGCTTGTTAATGAAATTTGAAACAAATTATTTCTTCAAATAGTTCAAAATTTAATGCTGCCTTTGTACAGTTGAAAAACTCGTTGCACAAATCTTTAACTATTTTTGTAATGATTTGTGTAATTGTATATTTTTTTCTACTTAGTTAATATTCAAAAACTAAAATATACAAGGTCCAAGCCTCATTCAAACTTACTTTATAAGTATTATTTCGATTTTATAAAAGCTCCTGTTTAGCAATCCATATCAATAAAAATTCTTTAATTAGGCTATTAAAATGATTTAATTCTAATTTTTTTTAACCATGGAGCGAAAAGATGTACAAGGAACACGTTTTGATATAGGAGATCTTCGGTCATATTTCCCCATTGCACTCCAGTCTACATATTATTCAGATCTTAGAATTTTTATAAATTATAAGAAAAATTAATAAATATTTAATAATTATGGAAGTACTTATGATATAAAAATACCTTCTAGATACATAAGCACCACTGTAAAGTCCTGCTCTTAGAACATTTAAGAATTGACTCCAAATGTCAGTGAGGCCATTCTTGCTGTGTACCTTTTGTACTACCCTAAAGAAAGAAACAAAAGTAAATTAAAAGATAAAATAAAGACATCCCATTGGATTGCATACTTAAAACTATCGAACATTATGTTCTTTTCTGTTTTAAAATTGTGTATTTCCTTAATTTTTTTGTGAGTAATATTACTGTGATTTTCATCTTGATGAATTATTTCAAATATAAAAAGTTTTTAAAATACAGTTAATTTGATTAGAACGCAAAATTTTTCCTAAACATAAATAAAATTTATTAAGCAATTACTATATTATTTTAAAACCTAGAAATTGTAATATTTCCGTTGAGTACATTTAACAGAAATTATCTTTTCTTTGTCCCTCACAAATAATTTATCAATTGTTCACTACTTTGAGCACCTTGATTAACTTGGCTTACACTTTCAAAAGAAAGAAATTCGTTTTTAAAAATAAGTAATAAGTAATAAGAGTTCATAAGTAATTCGATTTTAAAAAGCAATGACTATTAATTAGCTTTAAAGAAGAGCATTAAACACTTTGAAAAAAAGAATGAAAACGGATATTAATTTTGAAAAGGGTTTCTAGATTTTAAAAAATGTACTTGCTGAGTAAATGAAATAAAAAAATCTTCCATTTTAAAAGAAATTTATTCGGTAAACGTTAATCAGTATATGACAAAAGAAATGAAAAATATCTGATAAAGTTTTCCGATAATTTGTTTAAAATAAGTTAAAAAACTTTAAACTTTTTAACAAACAAAAAAAGATTAAAAAGAATTAAACAAAAATTATGTACTTGAACGAACAAATGGAGACAAATCAAAGAAAATTTTATATATTCATTAAGAAACTAAGAAATTTTATATGAATCTACAAATAATAAACAGTTAAAAACATAGTATACAATTCTCTTTCACTTTGAGTTAAAAAAAAATTTTTTAATAAAGTAACCATTAAATTTTTATACTAAAAGTTAGCCTGATTATATGCGAAGAAAATATCTTGAATGACAAACTATTAATTAAAAGTATGGTTGAAATACAGTTTAATTGACATCTTTGACGGAGAAACTTTTTAATAAAAATGATTTACCAAACCTAGTTCTACTTCCAGCTCAAAATAAGGAAAAAATTTGGATAATAAATAAATGCACCTAATTTGACGATTCACTATTGTGCCAAAATGCAAATTAAACAGTTTTTACCAAAAATATTAATAAAAATTATGCTTAATAATCAGTTTAAATTCGAAGATAATTTTACAAACTTAATAGAAGTAAAACTAATACTGGTGCACTAAGCATTATGTCCATACGAGTTTGTGTTGAATGCTATAACGACGATTTACAATCGATTTAAATGCTACAACGACGATTTACAATTGATTTAAATGCTACAACGACGATTTACAATTGATTTAAATGCTACAACGACAATTTGCAATTGATTTAAATGCTACAACGACAATTTACAATTGATTTAAATGCTACAACGACAATTTACAATTGATTTAAATGCTACAACGACAATTTACAATTGATTTAAATGCTATAACGACAATTTGCAATTGATTTAAATGCTATAACGACAATTTACAATTGATTTAAATGCTATAACGACAATTTACAATTGATTTAAATGCTATAACGACAATTTACAATTGATTTAAATGCTATAACAACGATTTATAATTGATTTAAATGCTATAACGACGATTGAAATATGTCCTGCATGAAAAAAAAAAAAATCAAGAAATCTAGTCACTAAAACAAATGCAAACAAAGTACAACTGCATAACTAACAAATAAAATCCTAGATGGAACTTTTCAGTAATAAAAGGAAAAGTCAGTAGAAAACTTAAAAAATCAGTAACTAAAATAACGAGTATCAATAAAATGCTTCAATAGAATAGAAAAAGTGCATCAGAAAATAAGTGTTCCGCATTTTAGAAGAAAACTTGGTCAGAGTGATTCAGCCAGAGAGTTTGTAGAGGAGGCCAGTTAAGGTAAACAGGATGTAGCAAATTAGTTAAAAACATCTTACCAGTCTTTAAAGGAACACAGAGGTGGTAAAATATGTGTCCTGAAAAATCTGTAGAATCTGTAGGAAATGTCAAAGCATGACAGTTAAAATTATGTGACATCAAATATATGTATATACACAGACTATTCGGAAAATATCAGCTTAAATTATAAAGAATTGTAGACGGTACCAAAATAAACTAATATACATGTATCGGAAATGTTCTATTAAGTAATGGTGGCTAAGAAAATTTGAAAGCTGAAATTAAAAAACAAGTCAATTTAAATTTATTAATATTCCTTTCTAATGCAGCTGGCAAACACTTAGACAACTTTGTCTTGGATGCTTTAAGGCTCGTGCCCACCGAGGTGAGAAGATTTAAGCAACAAGATTTGACCAATCACTAGCCTCACCACATTCGCCTGAAACCGATTTGAAATCCGCCGCTTTCGAGTTGACCCACTTTCAACTCGAAGCGGAACTTACCAGTACTGGTCACTGGAAATAGCATTACTGGGCGTAATGCTATTTCTGGCGTTTCGCTGTGAAGGGGTCGAAAAATTTTCTCGCTTGCCGCTTGAATCTTCACATCTCTCGCTTCGGTGGGAAGGAGCCTTTAAGGCAAACGCTGCACAGATATTACTCACTTTGCATTACCCAGGGGGCGCGTGTAACTTGAAGATAAGCCACGAACGCGGAGTAACAATGTCCCCGCAATGCTCTACGATCATATGGGACCTGCGCCTTAAAGTGGATTCCGAACCACTACAAACATCCATGGCAGCGCCGGGACTCGAACCCGAAACCTGTGGTACCGAGCTCCAGAGCGCTAGCGACTCGGCCATTCAGGCCCAATTTATTAATATTTTAACGAGTCATTTTTACAGTCGATGATGGAGCGACATTAACATAAGCTTCACATCGTCGATATATGCATTCCAGTGCATTTTCAAAAATTCAAAGAAATTGTCTGATCAAAAGTGTTTCAATGCACCTTTTGTGCAACTTGTCCATTTCCTTTTAACATAGATGGATATACACAAGATCCGAATTCAAGCAGCCATGCATATTGTTGAAACTGTTAACAAATTATGCTTTATGTCCTTGAAAAATTTGTACGATTCACTTAACCATCTACCGCCTAAACCAGGGGTGACCAAAAGTCATTTTCAATATCATCTAGATTTATATCATTTGTAAAATCCTTATATAAATTCAAGCATCCTTCGAAGACGAAAGCGATTTAACGCTAATCAAATAGTTAAATTTTTAATTGAAGTAAATTGCAATTGTTATAAAATTAGAAATTTTAAAGTAAAAATGATTTTCTTTCATTAACAAAATTTCTTACGTGCTGTATTTTAATATCTGCTTGTGTTAACTTTAAAAACAAAAAATGTAAAAATTTAAGTAAACAAAAACTAATCGCCAGTCTTCTTTTTTTTTTTTCCGTTATAAAATTTTGTCCACTTCTAATTAATATTTTAAAATTTAGTAATTGCATTTCAGTCATATAATTTGAACACGAAGGATCGTTTTAGCGTATCGATGCCACCTTGTATTTTTTTTTTTTGTAGCCAATTTTTTTTTTTTTATCTAAAAGAATCATGCAAAATAATGAGAGTTGATTACACTTCTAATTCATAGACTTCATTTTAAAGTTCACAATGAATTAATAAATGAAGTGTCAACACATGTTCCCTACAGAAACAAACTAAAATTAATAATAGTGCCCATAACAAAAAAAAAAAAATGTGCGATGAAAACACATTACTCGTTTTATCTTAGTAAATACCTACTGCAAATTATTAAATGTTAAAAAAGCTGGTAGCACACTTTTATTTTGCTTTCAACAAACATTTCTCAAGAGCCATCGCTCTACCATTTAACTTACATTGCTTCTTTTTCAATTCCTTCTATTGGCTCACACTCTCCCTATATATATCTTGTTCAAATTTTCAATCGTAAATAAAATACTTTTTATTCATCCACTCAAGTTCAAATACATTTTTTTAACATGTAGTAGATGACATTTGATGTTTTTTTTCAGTTTAATTCTGCAATTAAATTTAATTAATTAATTTTTTTTTTTTTCAGTTGCATATATATACCAATAGATGGAGCCAGATAAACTTTTATAAATAATTTTCATTCATTTTTTAAAGGACTTTCTGCAATATAGTGAAAAAAAGTAGGAATTTAATTTTTTTTTTTTTATATATATATTACTTGTTCTACTCTATTGGCCCTATAGCATATACAGTTATTCATTCAGCTCTGGTTGCGATATCTATCGTTAAATATAGCATTTATAAAAAATAGTCACTCAGTTTGTATAATAATGAATTGCAGGAGTTTTTTTTATGTTTCCAGTTTTACATTTAAAATTTCTTGCTAATCCTTTCCCAATAGATATTGTAAAGAATGATACGAAAATGAAAGAAACAGATTAGGAAATATTTAAGTATGAAACATCAAAATGTTAATATTCCATTGTTATTCGCTTAAAAATAACACATCTTCAAAAATTATTTTATAACCATCAATCTAAAAATGCATTTAAAAGAAACTTTTTGAGCAATGCGAATTTTTTAAATGACGTAATTTTTTTTTTTTCCCCCTACAAATTTTCTAGAGTAATTTAGATTTATTTCGGTATTAATATTATTTATTATTTCGGTAATCAAAATTTAAGTTCTTATCATTTTACAGGTTTACAAAGTATTGTGAGTTTGAAAGTTAATCACATTTCCCTTCTTAGTATAACAATTTCCATGAATCATTAAATGAGAGACACTAATTTAATTATAGAGAAGAAATTTTTCAGTATATTATATAATATCAACGCAGTTATTATATAAATGTAGTTGCTATACAAATATTGGAATCTAATACTTACCATTGAAATAAGATATACTGACTCCCACATTAAAGAAATCCTTCATATTTGGACAAATATGCATGTCTTGAAATTATATAAATTATTAAATATAAATTATATAAATTCTTCAGATATTCTTTTGTTTACTTATTTGCAAATTTTAAAATCCTTGCCGTGCAGATAAGTGCATTTCATAAAATATTCACACTGTTGAAAAGTGAAACACTTGTTTCATAAGCTGGATTCGAATTTAATTTGGTTGATAATCCATAATTTAAATTGCATTTCTTATAAAAGATTGAATTGTTTTTAATAGAATATATTACTTACTAATATCTTCTCAGGGTACTTACGTATTAACTCTACCTTGGCTACAGGTTTGGCTGTTTTTAAGTGTCGCCAATCTGACAACTACAGATTTTTTGATTTTTGACGCTATTTTTTAGTGCTACGAAAATGCGTATTTGGGATTTGCCAGAAACAGAACAAGATGCAATTTTATATTTTCAGGAGCGAAATATTTTACCAAAAAACGAAAATGTCCCAATTCCCATGACATGAAACTTTATTTTGGTACACGTAAGTTTTGGAAATGCAATTTCAGTCAGTGTACTTATGTGAAACTTAGAAAAGACAACTGGTTTGAAGGAAGCAGAATTCCATTTTGTACAGCTTTGAGATTCATATACTGCTGGTGCGAAGAGTTGACGTCGATTAAATTTTGTGAAAAGCAACTTGATTTATCGGATAAAACTGTTATAGATTATAATTCACGCATGTAATTGTTCCAAAGTGTTTTGAATTTTGGAAGCGTTTTGATTTTAAATGAAGTGTTTTATATATTTTATTATTTGGAACAAAAAAATTTTAAGTGTAGATTGGCGTCACTTAAAACCGCCAAATCTGTAGCTGCGGTTGGCGTTCAAAAGATAACTGCGTGCGCGTGCGAACAATAAGATTGCTCTTTATTGGCGCAGCTGTAGCCAAGGTAGCGTTAATACGTAAGTACCCTTCTCAGTTTCTTTTCAATTGCGCATATTAGATATCATTAAACCTTTGCAAATGTTGATCAGATTGAAAATAAATTGTACTTTCTAAAACGCCATATAAAGTACTTTTTCAAATACAAAAATCACGTCAAATATTTATGTCATCTTAAATAACTGACTATATCCTTTGTTATTTAAAATTGAATCTTTCAAAAATTTGTACGAAACAAAAAGTTCGTCGTAAGTTATAGTAATGCAAATATTAAAAATTTTTAATGAGCTTAAATTAAATTTTGTTTGGTTTCTCAATAGAAAGCAAATTCTATACAAAATCTATGTAAGATTAGTAATACAATATCGATCGGGTTACTTTAATTGAATTACTTTTTCAAGAACAAAATCATTGCATATGAAAGTAATAAGTTATTTATTACTATAATAAAAATTAGAGAAAATGGAACTCCTGTAGAATATTTTTAATATTCCTTTACATTTTATTAAGGCTAAAGAACTATATAAAAAGTCGACTTCCATATTTATTCATGCACTAATATTAAAATTTTAATGCATCAAATGATAAATATTTTAAATACTTACGAAGTCACTAGAACATAAATAACTTTTGCTGTCACAATAGAAGGCATATTGAAATAATATAGCATCTTCATAGACCGATACTGGAAAATTCTGCTACCAATGTTATTTTTGAAATCTTGGATGAAATTTTCGATTTCTGTAAATATTGAAAGCATATAATCAGTCAATTGGTATTAATTTTTGAAATTTTATTCCTAATTTCAATTCTTAAATATCTTATAATTTGGTATGCTTTAACTTCATTTAGTATGTCAGATTTATATTTCATAACAATTTTTCGAAATATTTGACATATTGTAATAACTCATAGGGAATATATGTATGAACCAACTTATCAACAATAAATTTAAAACAATCTAAGAATTTTAGAATAAATAAATGAATTACCATTAGATATTTCTGTCGACATAATTTCTTCAGGAGATTCGCATTTCACATGACCAAAATTTATGTTTCTAGAAACACAATTGGTGCAAGGTAACATACCTGTAAAGAAATAATCGTAAATTATGATATTGAATACAATTAAGGTATTTCCTTTATTGTGTACGATAATTTTTAACCACCAACTCGAAACTATCTTATGATTTACAAAATTAACATAGTTAATTAACCACTAACTCAAATTTTTCCGTTAGCTAACTCGAGATTTTAAGCAATCGATTCAGCATAAGGAAATTAGTGTACGATTTTTTTTTTTTTTTTTTTTGTCATGTTGGAAAAAACTATATTGCAGAAAGTCCTTTTATAAATTATTTTCTTTCATTTTTTTAAGTTTATCTGGCGCCATCTATTGGTAGATATATGCAACTTAAATCTAAAAAAGAACTTAAAATAATAATTTAATTTAATTAATGAATTAATATTTGTAAAAACTGTATTAACATCAAGTGTCATCCACTACAAGTTCAAAAAAAAAAATGTATTTGAACTGGAGTGGATGAATAAAATATTTTATTAACGATTGAAAATTTGAACAAGATATATATAGGAGAGGGCAATCTAATAGAAGGAATTGAATAAAAGGAGAACACCGTTGATAACATCTATAATTATCATTATATTTCACATAAATGAAATCGTTGAAAATGACTCGATAACTTATGATACAATTGCTACGAAAGGGAACTATCTTATGATTTACAAAATTAACATAGTTAATTAACCACTAACTCAAAATTTTCCGTTAGGTAACTCGAGATTTTAAGCAATCGATTCAGCATGAGGAAATTAGTGTTCGATAATTTATTTATTTATTTTTTTTTTTTTTTGGTAGAGATCTTTATTAAAAATTTTGAAGATATAAGGATTTTAAAAATTGAATTTTTTTAAAAAAAAAAATTTCAAAAATTAAAAATATAATTTTTTTCAAATCTTTAAAAACTTTAAATATCATGAAAAAAATGAACACATTAATTATAACACTACAATTTTAATGCGGTTGGGTTTCTAATGTCAACCCTTAAGATAATTAAAAAAAAAAAAATGGAAAGTTTACGAGGTATTCAATAAAATTCTAATTAGGACCAGCTTCCAAATTTAAAAAAAATAATTATAGATCTGTTTTTGCGCAAACGAGATTATGCTGATAAGTCACCAGCTCGAGTTCGAAAAGCGGAATCATTACAAGAAAATAATTTAATTAGTTTGTTTTAAATTTAATTATTTTTTTTTTATTAAATTTTTGTGGGACAGATTTGTTTATTTTAAAGGGACAGCCTTTTAAAATTACGTTTTTTTTAAGTTTCTTTTTTTCTAAGGCAGGATTTATAAAATTTCAAAAATTTAATTATTTTATTTTTTGTTCCAATGCAGCTGGCAAACACTTAGACAGCTTGGTCTTGGATGCCTTAAGGCAAGATTTGCACAGACGTTACTCACTTTGCATTACCCAAGGGCGCGTTAACTTGAAGATAAGCCAACGCGTAGTAACAATGCCTTAATGCCGAGACTCGAACCCGAAACCCGTGGTACCGAGCGCCAGCCACTTGACCATTCAGGCCCCCTATATAATATATAATTACTTCACACAAACTTCGATAATTTTTTTTTTTTCCTAATACAGTTGGCAAACACTTAGACTGCTTGATGTCTTCAGGCAAGCACGTTACTCACTTTGCATTACCCAGGGGGCGCGTGTAACTTGAAGATAAGCCACGGACGCGGAGTAACATTGCCCCCGCCGCAACGCTCTACGATCCTATTAGACCGGGACCTACGGTTTAAAGTGGATTCCGAACCACTACAAACATCCATGGCACCGCCGGGATTCGAACCCGAAACCTGTAGTACCGAGCTCCAGAGCGCTAGCCACTCGGCCATCAGGCCCCAAAATTGAATTATAAAATTTTATAAACGTACTTTAGAACATGGATGAATTTTATTAATCATATTTTATTCAGAACTCCTTCATATATTATGGTGCATTATTTTGTGAAAATCTCATTTTTAAATACTAACCACTATTCATAGTTTATAAATATCTTATTTTTCTTGTTGATGCTTCAGTTATTCTTTATTGCAAAATTTTAAATTATTTTATCAATTATTAATTTTAAATTTTAAATTACTTTTTTGCAATTATTTTTATGGCAATTATATTTTGCTTTTGTGGCAGACAAAAGCAAAATATAATTGCGATAAAATAATAAAAATATGCAATTATTTAAATAAAATTTTCAAATTGTTTTTATTGTTTACCAATGAAATATAGTGAATTTCTCTTTGTAAGACGACGATAAAATATTCAGTTAACGAATGTAAATGGTTGTAATATCGTATAATGGCCCTTTTATGTAATTTAAAAGTTATGGGAATTTTGCCATAAAAATTGGTAAATATGCTATTATTTTTCATATGCTGAATCGATTGCGCTAAAATGTTGTGTTTCGTAATAATGGAAAAATTTCGAGTTAGCGGTTAATAATTTTGTCAATCAACTGCATTGCATCATAAATGTGTTCCTTCAAGCCATTTCAAAACGATATTACGTGTGTGAAGATCTAATGATAATTACGAAAGTTATTAAGGGTGTTCCATTTTAATAAATTATATTAATAGTGATATTGTAAATGCCGCTCTGCATGTATGTAGTAGAAATAGAAATGTATTTGTAACAAAGAATGTCACAGCATTCAATTGTATAATTTCATTACTAAACTGTATATGAATTATCAAATTAATTATTTGAAAAATATATATTCACGGTTTGGTTTGGTTGTCGCTCTGCAGTCATCTTGAGCACACTTTAGGCTAAACAAACCGGAACCTACGGTTTAAAGTGGATTCCGAACCACTACAAACATCCATGGCACCTCCAGGACTCGAACCCGAAACCTGTGGTACCGAGTGAAAGAGCGCTAGCCACTCGGCCATTTAGGCCCTATATATTCACGGAGATAGTTTAAAGATTGATTTAAAAGATATTCACGGTCGAGGGAAAAATTATAAAAGTTACAATAAAAAGATACTCTAGATGTATAAGGTGAGCGCAAAGTCTTGATCTGAATATAAAAATTTATTATGGGACATTGCTATAACCAGCCATATTCTTGTTTGGATATATTGATGTACTCTTATAGTTTTTAATAAGACCATGTACTTCAGTAGATTTCAACGTGTTACCTCTTGGTGTGTCAAATTGTTGCCTCAAACCTGTTACATGACGATTATGATAATTTCAAATTAGCAAAATTCGTTTGGCAAATGTGGTTTTTCTTTTAAGTAATCCTTCAATTATATGCAATTTATAATGATTTTATTTTTAAAATTCAATAACAGTAAACCAATGAATATCAAACTTGCCATTGAGTTGGTTCAATAGGAAATACTCCAATTGTGGTTCTATTCAAATTACTTAAAAACAAATAAAATTGTAAAATCTTATAAAAAACCTGCTCGATTGCATTTGGCTAATTTTATTTTTATTTAATTGCTAATTAATAGAGCATTAGTAGAATTTGAAAGATTTAACACAACAATTTTGAAATCGAGTTTGGACTTCAAAGCCTGAAAAGCAACCAATAGATTCATTGAATTAGAGCCACCTAATTGTTTTTGCACTATTTACTCACTTTTTATGAATTTGTTTTGTAAATCTTGGTATCATAAAAATAATTAAAAAAAAAAAAAAAAAACTCTCTTTATTTAAACATTCTAAGAGTATCATGGAAAGAAAACTACAATAAAAAACAAACAAAAAAACAGACTAGAATAAAAATAAAAGCACATTTTAAATTCCGTTAGACATTAAAATTTCACTTAAAAGGATTTAATTCTTATCTGGAAAATGGACGTGCATGTCTGTAGTGATCGATATCTCGTAAAATATCGATCAAACAATTTCAGATTTATGATCGTTGAAAAGGTGACATTTCGCATTAAAAAATTCTTTTGCTGTTTTTTGTTTGGTCCATTCAGTTGCGAGTTACAGGCTGTTAAAAATGGAAGTCAACAAAGAGAAAATTCGATACATTTTACAGTTTTTCTTTGATAAAAACGAAAATGCAAGCCAGGCGGCTGAAATTGTAAATGGGGTTTATGGTCCTGCTGTAACAGTCAATTTCGTGCAACCTTGTTTCGTCGATACGATTCAAGTAGTTCTTGATGGTAGGCCCTCATCAGAAACGTCGATAAAAATGCAGAAATAATCGAAATTGACCAGCCTATTAGCATTCGTAGGATCGCCCAGGAGATAAAGATCGACCGTAAAACAGTTTTAAACCATTTGTACAAAGCTGGATTCAAAAAGCTTGATGTTTGGGTGCCACACCAATTAACACAAAAAAAATCCATGATTGATCGAATTTCCATCTGCGAAACCTTGGCCAAACGGAAGGAAATCGGACCATTTCTTAAATGGATGGTAACTGGGGATGAGAAATGGATCACATATGACAACATTGTGCAAAAAAGATCGTGGTCAAAAACGCGGTGAAGCAGCTCAAACGATAGCCAAACAAGGATTAACGGCCAGGAAGGTTCTGCTGTACATTTGGTGGGGCTGGAGTGGAATAATGTATTATGAGTTGCTTTCATATGGCCAAACGCTAAATTCAGATTTCTACTGTCAAAAACTAGACCGTTTGAAGCTAGCGATTGACCAGAAATGGCCAGAATTGGCAAACATGAGAGAGTTCAATCAGGACAACGCCAGGCCACATACGTCTATAGTTTCTCGCCAGAAACTACGGGAGCTTGGTTGGGAAGTTTTTGATGTATCCACCATATAAATCCGGACCTGTCACCAAGCGATTATCACGTTTTTCTTGCATTGCAAAACTCCCTTAGTGATAAGAAATTGGCATCAAGAGAAGATTGTGAAAATCAATCTAGAGTTTTCGCCAATAAAGACCAAGACTTCTATGAGAGACATTATGAAGCTACCAAAAAATGGCAACAAATTATAGAACAAAACGGTGCATATTTGATTAAAATTGGTAATCCGAAACATCCTAAATAAAATCTTGAAGTTCATGTAAAAATGATGAATTTCTTTCCCCCTCCCTACACTGAAGGGACAAAAGTCATGGGATAGCAATATGCAAATTTTCAGATGGCAGTAGCATCACGTAGAACAGGTATAAATGCGCAGTGCTTTTTTCGCAGAGCTTTCATTTCTGTTCAAGTTATTCATGTGAAGAGGTTTTGACGTGATGATGACCGCACGACGGGAATTAACAGACTTTGAACGCGGAATGTTAGTTGGAGCTAGACGCATGGGTCATGCCATTTCGGAAATCGTTAGGGAATTCAACATTCCCGGATCCACTGTGTCAAGAGTGTGCCGAGAGTATGAAATTTCAGGCATAACATCCCACCATGGACAGCGCAGTGGTCGACCGCTTGCACTTAACGACCGAGACCAGCGACGTCTGCAAAGAGTCGTTTCTAACAGACAAACAACACTGCGTCAAATAACCGCAGAAATCAATGTGGGACGTACAAACGAACTTGTCTGTTAGAACTGTGCGGAGAAATTTGGCTTTCTTGGGCTATTCCAGCAGAAGACCGACTCGAGTGCCTTTACTAAGAACGACATCGCTTGCAGTGACTCTCGTGGGCACGTGAGCATATCGGTTGGTCCATAGATGAATGGAAAACCGTGGCCTGGTCCGATGAGTCACGATTTCAGTTGGTAAGAGCTGATGGTAGGTTCGAGTGTGGCGCAGACCCCACGAAGCCATGGACCCAAACTGTCAGCAGGCACTGTTCAAGAAGCTGGTGGTGGCTCCGTAATGGTGTGGGCTGTTTTTTCATGGCATGGACTTGGTCCTCTGGTGCGACTGGACCGAACATTGACTGGAAATGCTTATGTTCAGCTACTTGGAAACAGCCATTCATGGACTTCATGTACTCAAACAACGATGGGATTTTTTTGGATGACAATGCGCCATGTCACCGGGCCACAACTGTTCGCGATTGGTTTGAAGAACATTCTGGACAATTCCAACGAATGATCTGGCCACCTAGATCGCCCGACATGAATCCCATCTAGCATTTATGGGACATCATCGAGAGATCTTTCAAAATGGCACCATCAACGCTTTCACAATTATGGACGTCTATCGAGACAGCATGGCTCAATATTCCTGGAAGACTTCCAACGACTTGTTGAGTCCATTTGCTGCACTTCGCCGGGCGAAAGGATTGAGGTATCCCATGACTTTTGTCACTTCAGTGTTTTTTTGCATGCTTTTCTACTTAAAAGCTTTTTTTTTTTTTTTTTTTTTTTTTTCTTCCGGTTAATTAAGCATTCAACATTATATTAATTGCCAGGGAAAATATGACAACTAAAAGTTTATATCAACGTCGAAATCTTAAGTCTAGAATCCTTTACTTTTTCCTTGTTCCTAGATAAGAATTGTTTCCTTTAGTGAGAGATCAGTTTCGCAATAGTGTAACACCAGTTTCTATCTTTTTTCTTTCGAAATCACTTTTTTTTTTTTAAATAGCACTAAGACACAGATTTCACATTTTTTCTACGTGGTTTCCTCAACTAACAAAGTGAAAAAGGATATTTATAAATATTAAGAGAATTTTAAGATGAGTTTTTATTTTTATTTCGTAACGTAAGCTAATCCTACATTAAATTTATACATACATTTCCATTAAATATATGATCTTTCTTCAAGGTATTTGATATTTTTGGATTGGGACTCAATTCACCACTACACATCGCCATTGGGGTAAAATCTAAATTACCTAAACATATTAATGATGATCCGAACATTATATTAAGCAATTCAAAGAAGTAGGTTACCAAATATTGCTATTTAGCGAACAGATAAGACTGTTCATCGAAAATGGTTCATCTCAAAACGCAGACAATTTTAGAGGAAATGAGCAAATATTTAAAAATTATATAAAAAATGAACATTTTAAAAAATAATTTAAACACACGGAAATTAAAAAAAAAGGGGTAAAATATACGTCATTTTCCCAGATAGGCTTGGTTTGTCGCTCTACGGACATCTTATGGACTAAACAGGCTAGACTTCAGGCTAAACAAACCGAGACCTACAGTTTAAAATTTATTCCGAACCACTACAAACACCCATGGCACCGCCGGGACTCGAAACCGAAACCTGTGGTAACGAGCTCCAGAGCGCTAGCCAGTCGGCCATCAGGCCCCTGTACGCGCTTTGGGGTAATTACAGTTTAAAATGGATTCGAACCACTAACAAACATTCATGCCACCGCCAGGATTCGTGCCTGTGGTATTGGCCAACAGGCCACATAAAATTTTTAAAAGTATTGAGCTGAGTTGCCCTTACCCCAGCCTAGAACTGAGTTGCCCCTATACAGTTTGGGAATGGTGTGGGTGAGACTGGGCTCTGTGACGCTCTACAGTCATATGAGACCGGGACCTACGGCTTAAAGTGGATTCCTAACCACTACAAACACTCATGGCACCGCCGGGACTCAAACCCGAAACCTGTGGTACCGAGCGCCAGCCACTCGGCCATCAGGCCCCTTCCACAAATAGGAGACATGTTCTTTTAAATTAAATTTTAATGCCTACCAGAATTTAAAATATGAGCTTTATTATTTTTTACCCTAGTCTTAGTCTTTTTTTTTTTTTTTTTTTTTTCATATTCTAGCCTTTTTACCATGATTCTTATGCAATGTTTTAATTAAGAGGCAGTTAATTTTGTGCAAATGTTCAGTAGAAACTTTTTTTTTTTTTTTAAATTTAAATATACAGGTATAAAAAAGGTAGGTTGCCAAATATTGCTATTTAGCGAACCGATAAAGACTGGCGATCCATTACCAATTAGTATTAGGTGTTTTAGAATAAATGTTCAGTAGAAACTTTTAAAAAATTATTTAAGCACACTAAAATAAAAAATAGTAAACTATACCTTACAAATTATACACATCAATATGAAATAATAATTAACATAGTATGCATATAATTATATTGTTTATGGCCTGCTTTCGTGCAAGCTAATTCGATAATTGAGCCATTAAATGTTTACATACTTAATAAAAATTTCAAACATTGTAATTACCATTGTCACGGAGGAATCGAAGCGCATCATTGTAACCTCTTTGACAGATATCCATCTGGATATCTGGGGAGGCAGGAAAAAGCACTCGGAACAGCATGTACATGTTATTGGTTGTGATCTGAAATGAAGGATTTTAGCTATTAGCACAGAGTAGTTATGAAATAAAGAATGCTGTACTATTCATAATGTCTCGAGGCTAACATCTTTTTACTACTGTGCCAAAAAAGTAAGAACAATTATTATTATTATTATTTTTCAAAGGCTCTTTATTTATTCTTCCAAATTTATTTCATCGCCTTACAAGTAATCCCCTCCGAATACACAATGCACTTAGGCCAACTCTTTTTCAAATCCTCAATGCATGCTAAAAAGTCATCGGTAGGAATAGCCTTCAGAACGCGCGTATTTAATCTCTTCAATCGACTCAAAACGGTGTCCCAGGAGTGGTCTTTCAGTTTAGGGAATAGCCAGAAGTTGCACGATGGGAATACGGTGGTTGGGGAACGATATAGGTTTCATTTTTGGCGTAAAGGTCACGAAGACTCAATGCAGTGTGAGCTGGCGCATTAGTGTTTTCGGTACCAATCGAGATGTGACGCGTTTGAGGCCCAAAATGGAATTGACCGATCTTTTAAATTCCAACATCATCAGCAAGGTCTCTTAATTGTAAATCGACGGTTTGCAAGCACCAAATCTTTATTTTTTGGACGTTAGCTTCGTTGGTTGAGGTTGGTGGTCGACCAGAGGTTCTTCGTCTAGCGCGCTCGCTGCCTTCTTTGAACTGTTTATACCACTTGTAAACATTTCTTTCCGATATAGGAATGCTGACAGAATGCCTTCTGCAACATTCTATACGTGTCTGCAAGCAAAATTTAATGCAAGTTCTTTGCTCAATTAATTCAGACATTTCTAAAATCGCCGGAATCGATTTTAGCGTCCAAGCGTAACCAAGCATAACTCAAATACTAATGAATATTTTGACGTGAAATTTCACACAAATGTCAAAGGACAGTGCCAGCAACCTAAAAGAGAAAAAAAAAATTGAAATTCCATAAGCCCCGGAATTTTACTTTGGACACAGTAAATAAAGAATGCTCTACTAATCGGAACGCCCCGAGGCTAATATCTTTTCATACAAGACTTTGCACTGCATTGCTGCTTGGCTACTTTTCCCACAATTATTTCTTCAGAAAAATATTAACATGCTTGTTTAATAATTACGAAGTTTTTTACTTATATTTCCATTTTAACAACCTCATAAACTTTTGATGAGGTAATAATATAAGCGTATTTTAGTAATGTTAAACATGCTATGTTTAGATAACTTTTAAAAATTTATCATTATATCATTTAAAATGTTTTATAATTCATCATTACAATTGCTTTAAATGAAAGAATAACACTTATATCTTTTATAAATTTTAACCATCACTGAATTACAATTAAATTAGCACCTCCTTTAAACAAAATGCTTGATTTAAAACAATCTTAATTAGAATATACTTATTTTTATTTAAAAAAAAAAAAAAGATATATTTCAAAACATGGGCTATTCTGTGTAACACCTAAATCAAATATTTTGATTTCGTATTTCTTCATTTTCGTACATCGTTGAAAAAAATGTCGCAAAACCTTGAATTGTACCATTTCATTACTAAACTGTATACAAATCATCAAGTTTATTACTTGAAAATATAAATTCCATGAGTTGAAAGACTGGTTAAAAAAGATCATAATTAATATCATTAGCTAATTGCATTAATAACATTTATTAATGCAAATTATGAGTTAAGCACAGATAAATCCTACCACGCAAAAATAGGAAAACAGTAAATTATACTTTAGGAATTATAGATATTAATGTGCAATAATTAACATAGTATGCATATTCCTTTAAATCACTAAATATCAAAAATTATTTTATTTATTAATGGAATAAAAATAATTATATAGAAGCTTTGTATTAATATGTACTGAAAATTTAAAAATTGAAGCATTTGCTTTAAAATTGTTGTATAATAAGATAATTTCATTTCTTACTACAGTATAGATAGTAAACAAAAAAAACTGCAAGCTATCATTTCGAATGTTAAGTTAAAAACTTTGAAATACACGCCTACAATTGATACCAAAATAATACAATTTCTGATCAATAGAAGAGTATTATAGCTGTTCATCAAATACAAATTTCCTGTGTAATAGGCTACAATCTAAAAGTAGACACAAATGAATACAGAATAAAATTGTTTTATATATATATATTTCTTCAATCTAACAGATTCCCATCTATTTATGAAAAAAAAAAAAACTTTCCTTTCACATATATTTCAACACGGGTATACATAGCCTTATTTAACAATTTCTAGTGCAAAGTCACTAAACCTTGCGAAGATCACCATACAAATCATTGATAAAATAACCAATTTGAGGAAACAATGATAAAAACAACCAAAATCAATTTTGTTGAATTATAAACCTGTTACGTGACGATTATGTTGACTACAAATTGACAAAATCGGCTGTCAGATTAGGTTTCTTTTAAGACACCCTTGAGCAATTTACAATTGTATAAAATTTTCACTTTTTAAAAATTCCACAGCAATTAACCCAATGAACATCCAATTGCTACTGAGTTTACTCACTGGGAAATACTTTCAATTGATTTGGCTTGTCACTGTACGGTCATTTTGTACATACTTTGGGCTAATTAGACCGGGACCTGCAGTTCAACGTGAATTCCGAACCACTAACACACATCCCTGCTACCGCCAAGATTCGAACCTCAAGCCTATGGTACTAAAGGCCACAGTTCTAGCCAGTTGGCCATCAGACCGATACTTTCAATTAGAGTTCCACTTAAACTAAATTAGAGGAAGAGCATTATTTTTATTTTTTTCTACAATATGTACCTTTATGAATAAACTACTTCCATTTCCATTCTTTTCGCGTCGCATTAAACAAGGACCTTAAATGTTCTTCCATAAAAAAAAAAAATAGTTTATGGAGAATGTTAGCACATTTTTGAAATGACGTTGGATCTGATGAGTTTTATTATGTATTTACAGGTCTGCATCGTGTTTTCGATGAAGGATGGTTTTTAGTAAAATTTTCAGGGCAATTGTATTCCCTTCTTTCAAAACATAGGAGGTTTGCACTTAAAAATAGCTGTATTTAGTAAGACAAAGGCTTAATAAATCCAGAGATGAAATATCAAAAAACATCCTAGGGAATATACTGAAAAGTACGCATGCAATGCAATTAATTTGTAAGGATTGCCTGTATATTTCAGAAATTGACGTTTTTGTCTTTGTGGGGTTTTACTCTTTTTAAAGTCGTTGTGATAAAAAAATTGAATTCTTTTGTGACTGTTGTCCGTAAATAATTAACAAGTTGATAAAATAAAACAATGATTTACAACTTTTGATAATGTTGAACGTAAACGTATGATAAGTTGATTGATTTCAATACGCTTTTCTCTCTTCTTTTAATTTCTCATTGCAAGGTAAAGTGCGACAATCATTAACCTTTTATTGAAACTTTTACATTGTCGAAGCTAGGGTTTGAAACTTTTTTTCGTTTTCAATAAAAACTTTGTCTCTGGCATTTATATAAACGTGTATTTCATCAAAGACCATAATGAATTTCTATTTTCATCCTGCTAAATGGTTTTCATATGGAAATCAACATTTTCTGCTTTCAGCCACATAGATCGGAAGCAAACCAATAAACTTTTAAGTTTTTTTTTCTAACTGTAAATCGTTGTTTTATTTTATTTATTGTTAATGCGAATGTATGAAAGACTGAGATTTACTTCCGAATCCAGAGATTTATTATTACTACTACTTAAAAATATTAGCAATACCACTATTGGGTGTTAATTCTACCTATAAAAAACCAAACATTCCTTAAAATCCCTTCCTATAAAATCTTTTTGGACAAAAAGATAATTGGTTTTATAGGAAAACTTAATTGTATTTATTTATTGAAGTTTATTGCAAACAAATAAATATAAAAAAAAAAACGAACTTACTCCGATGCTGGTGTTGCTAAGGCTCAGAGACTTCATAAAAAAGCCGTCATTTTCAGGGCAAATGTCAGAGTTCCCCGAAAATGGGGCCACGGATACTGTGTACTTGTTTATCCACGGAGAATTATTGCTAAGAGCAGCATCCACGTAAGCCTAGAACAGAGAACAAGACAAATTTAGAACAGTTTTTATTAATAGCATTTGTTTTCAAATTCACATAGATTCATTTATCACAAATTCATGCAGATATATCACATGAATTCATGCATGTAGTATGTTTATAATATTTTTCCTTCCTTTTTTCAATTCCTTCTATTAGTTCACACTCCCCCTATATATATCTTGCTCAAATTTTCAATCGTTAATATAAATACTTTTATTCATCCACTCAAGTTCAAATACATTTTTAAACTTGCAGTGGATGTACTCTTGATGTTAATATAGTTTTTCAAATATTAATTTAGTAATTAAATCTTGAAAATTTTATTTTTAAGTTTAAGTTGCATGTATCTAATAATAGATGGCGCCAGATGTAAGAAGAAAATTTCAACTTTGTTTGTAAAGGACTTTTCTGCAATATAGTGAAAAAAAGTAGGAATTTACTTTATTTTTTATTTTTTTTGCATATTACTTGTTTAATTCATTATTTTATTCATAATTATTTTTTATCAACAATTTCTTTCCATTTTTTATTGATTTCCTTTATTTTATTGAAGCGTTATTTTCTGCATTATTTATTAAACAAAAATTATTTTCCAATTAAAATAAGTTTTGTTTGCTTTTTTGTAAAATGTTTACATTCGAAAACTTAAAAGCATAACTTAACCAAAAGGCATACTTAAAAAAATTAATGACAAGTTGGAGTAAAAAAGTAAATGATATATAAATTAAATAGAATTACAAATTTTTTTTATTCAATAAAATTTAAAAAAAACAATCAAAATGAAGGAATAGAAGCTAGTATATCGTCATTAGTGAAAAATTCTAATCAACATTTACATTGATAGTTAAATATACATTGGGAATTTCTGTATATTTATTAAATAAAAAATGATTAATTTCGCTTAAGATTATTGGTATAGAAAACTGAATTGATGTAAAGTTCAAAAATTTATACAGATTAGATTTTGATAAAATAACTGGTACGATTCATCACACGACACGCACAATTTCATCTAAATTCTTAATTAAAATATTGTTTTTTTTTTTTTTTTACACAAGCTGATTTTAAATAAATATTTTCAATAACCAAATTTCTCAAACAGAAAAATGCATTGGTGCATTTCGCGGAAAAAAAACAAAGCAGATAATTTTCCTGTTACAAAATTTTATTAAGAAACTTTTATTAGGCAACACAAGAAATTTTTCAATAAAATGTTTTTACGGCCTTACTTAACTTTTGTTCTGAATTCTGACGAACTCAACTGAATAATTATAAAACGCATGAGTGAAAACTCAGAACCTCATAATAGAAAAACTATAAGGTAAAACATCTCAATCATTCTAAAAAAACAAAGAAATGTCATTCATAACGCCAATTTTTAAGACAGATTTTTAAAGTTAATTTTTGCATTAAACAATTCATGACATATTTTCCTTTTACTAATGAAATTTTAATAGAAAATTTTCACACTAGTTGAATCACGAGACGAAATAAAAAATAAGAAATAAGAAAATGTCATTTGCAATAAAATCAAGGTTTCAAATACGAAGAAATGCCATTTACTTTATGCCATTTATTTGAATAAGCAACCTACAATTAATAACTAAAGGTCATTTAAACGAAACAATTAAAATAAAAAGGGATTGAAATGTAATTCCCTCTCTTTCCTGCTACAATGTTAAGCTGTAATTATCTTACAGAAAAAAAGTAAAAAACTTTCGTAACACCATAAGTTTTTGTTTTTGTGATTTTTAACCTCAACACGTGTTGTCTCACTATTAAGCTTATATTGACACGACACAAGCAAGAAAATTAAATCGGTTAAACCCATTACGATACAAATCTTTCTCATTAATTTTAATATATAGATATATAAACTACTATCTCCTAATCGTTTAGTTAATTTATTCTCGAAACTATTTCATGAACATTCAAAAGTTCTCATTAGTTATTCTTTAATTTGCAATTTAATTTTTTAGTAATTATTATAATTTATTTAATTTACTGTTTTATGTACTATTATTGCGAAACTATTATTAAGAAAATTATGGGAACACAGCTCAGTTCATGAGAGTAACAAGAAACAATAAGGCTTTATGAAATTAGAATTGGTTCCCAGATTAAAATAAATTTTACTAACCATTATAAAATCCATAGCAAACAAAATATTTAAAATTTATTTAGATTTGGTTTGTCACTCTACGGTAATTTTATGCACACGTTAGGCTAATTGGACAGGGGCCTGCTTTTAACGTGGATTCCGAACCACTCACAAACATCCATTCCATCGGCAGGATTCGAATCTGAAGCCTGTGGTACCAAAGACCAGAGCGCTATCCAATTGGCCATCAGGACGCTAAAATTTATTGGAGAGACCCAAGATATTGGTGACACATGGAAAGTAGTAACTCTTTGTTTTAAAGCTTTTTCACACTTACATATTTTTAAACTCATGGTTTAAAAAATTGAACTTTAATATAATTTACCCTGTTTCTCTTAATAACGAATTCAGAATTTCGATCAAAATACCTATAGATGTTACGGATAAATTACTTTTTATACTTATAGTTTTGAAAATGTCATTCATTAAACATAAAAACACGTTATAAAAATTTTCCACAATTGTAAGATTGAACGAAAGCGTGCAATTTGTTGAATTTCATTCTATATAAATAACTTTTCTACGGAAATTATGAGTTTGAATACAAATTATTAATACACCCCTCATTAATTCAAAACCATCTAGATGAGGGGAAACATGGAAAATAAATATGTAATATTAATACCAATGATAGACGGCTTCTGGAAGACGACAGAAAAAATATTTGATAAGATACTTTGAGTGTAGAAGTAATTTCAGTCTTTAGACGTAAAAGAAATTGATAGCAAAGTCTTTTTTTAAGTAACAAATTCCAACAACCGGAGTTTTCAGAAGTATAGAAATTGTTTTTAAATTTAAAATGCAAAACAGATTAATTTTGATTTGCAAGATATCTTAAAAATGACTGCTGAATGTGTTATTGGCATGATCAAAGTACACTCATGTCCATCAATTAAGGATAATGAAGTTTACGAAAAGAAAGAGACAGAAGCAAAACAAATTTGACTTATTTGTAAAGTCTATTTATTAAACAAAAGGTAAAAGAGCAAAAAAAGATGCTATATGTTTGACATAATTAATAAAAATTGCGATTTTTACTCCCTGGAGCAAATTTCAAAAAAGAACCTATTTACAAAAAACAGTATAACATGGTTAGTAGGACGGTTAATATGGAGTATGTCTCCCGGACGATGCAATACAGGCCTTACAACGCCTAGGCATGCTGAGTATCAAATTATCAATCTGATCTTGGGGGAATATTACACCACTCATCAAGCAATGCCCTCCGAAGTTCCGGTTGACACGTGGGAGGGGCTTGACGGGCTGCAATTCGTCGGCCAAGCATATCCCACACATGCTCTATTGGATTCAAGTCCGGTGAGTATGCTGGCCAATCCATACGGGTGATATCCTCCAATTGAAGGCATTCGTCTACAATGTTTGCACGGTGAGGACGGGCGTTGTCATCCATAAACAGAAATTCAACACCCATGGCGCCCCGAAACAAACGTACATGTTGTTCCAGAATGACATCCCGACAGATGTGGCCTGTCATCATCGTTACACTCTGAACATGCAGGTCAGTTCTGGAACCAAGAATAATTCCTCCCCAATCGAGCCATCCTGCACCACCGTAACGGTGTCGTTCAATGGGGTTCTGTTGTGGGTAACGGGTACCTGGCGCTCTCCATATGAAAGTCCGGCCAGAATCAGACTGCAAACTAAACCTGGACTCGTCCGGAAAACATCACACAAGACCACTGTTGCGGTGTCCCAATGCATGCTCTCTACTCCAGGTTAATCGCAGGCGACAGTGAGTTGCGTAAGTGGAACACATCTGACAGGCCTACGAGCATATAGACCAATGTGCCCTAAGCGTCTGTACACGGTCTGCCTTGAAACCGTCGTACCGGTAGCTGAAGAGAGCTGACGAGACAGGTCTGATGCTGTGCTCCGTCTGTTTCTTTTGGCAGTAACTGCTAAATACCGGTCCTCATTCGGCGTTGTAACTCGGGGGCGACCTGTGCTGTAACATCTACTCACATTACCATCATCTTGGATTCGTTGCCAAAACCTGGAGATGACACTCTGGGCGATTCCAAGTTCCTCGGATACTTCCAGCTGGGTACGTCCACATTCCAGTCGTCCGATAATTTTACCACTTAAAAAATCATCCAAATGCTTCCTTTGTGCCATAACTATGCGGTTATTGCACTGAAAGGCTTTAAAGCGCTTGTGAACAATTTTTACTTCTTTGCCACCATTCCTTATATATCCCTCTCTCTTACACTCTCGTCATTGTGACGTACTATCCGCGCCATCTGGTGGTTTCCTGTTCATTTGCATATTCATAATATTTTCATTTGCATATTCTTCTTCAAGATGTGTGTGATAATTCTACAGGTGAAATTTTTATTTTTAGAGTTCAATTTCTGTGTGATTCTGAATTATCCTTAATTTATGGGCATGAGTGTATTAAATTCATGTGAAACTAGCAAAGCATTAAGGTAATGTCCTCTGAGAATAAAGGAAAAACAAAACTAAATATTAATTTGCGACAATTTGGGACAATTTGCATGCGATTGGACAAGCTTACTATAGAATCACAGGTGAAAAACCCATCCATATTAATTCGCTGTCATTTTTTATGGATCTTTTTAATACAGTACAAAAAATTTAAAGCAGCTACTCATGAATTCCTCACACAAGGTATTGCGCTCCTCTTCAAAGGATAATTTTAGCGAAATTGTTAGCATATAAAAAAGGAATGTTATGAGTCAGTGCTGAAATACAAGTTGCAGAACAATGGAACGAGGAGGAAACTTATTCTCGCAAAATGTACTACGCAACTGAACTGCAAATCGTAGATCTAAAAGCATTTTAACTTTCTCTGTTAAATATAAAAATAATTCACGGTATAAATTCTTATTTCTTAAAAATTTTTATTTCTAAGCATTAAAAAATTTAAAAATAGTTATTTCACAATATTTTTTTTATATTGAGCACGCTAATAATTTTTTAAAAAAAAATCTTGTTTTAAATAGAATGGTTTGTCAATTATAGTTTATGCCAGTGGTACTCAAAGGGCACGTCCTAGAAAATTTCCGGGTGCACCATGTGATATTCCAGAGAAAATGTGCCCAGATATAAAAATATAGTTACTCTTTTTTCATGTCAGTTTTCCCAATTAAAGATACTTTCATTACAAACAACTAACCTTTCTGGTTACTTTTTTTTCTCTCTTCTTCTTAGAAAAAGTTACCAAATGACCGAGCCTCCGAGAACCTGGAATGCTAGCGTGTATGCGATTTTCTGTGTAAAAAAAATCTCCATTTCAGACTCTTATAATTCCCTCGTCTGTAAGTAGTAGCCTATGGAGTTGACATCTGGATATAAAACTGTGTGGCATTAGTAGCGGATACCTATTTGCCAGAAGTTTGTATAGATTACAATTATTTGAAGGTTTTTAAATGCCCCGGATTACAAAAGTTTGAAAAGCACTGGCTTATACCAAATCGTTTAAATTTACAAAGCTAATCTTGTTTCATTATAATATCCTAGAATACGAACTTTGATCTCAATTTAGATTAAATAAAATGATTCAATGGAAAAAAATTTACTATTTTATTCTATTTTCTTGAACGCTTTTAATTGCATATTTAACAAGACATTTTCTATATATTAAAAATATCTTTTTTGTAATCTTGCAGTGTTCTTAAATTATCCCGCTATTTACAATGGGTTATTTGCTTTTTTTTCGGGGGAGGGAGATGAAAGTCATAAATTTGTGATTATATTAAAACCCCGTACTATTAGATATGAAAATGGCGTAAAATTAAAAACTTTGTATTGCAAAAACTATTATCCAGAATTGTAGATATTTACTTTTTGTAATCAAAATGGTTCGTAGGCCTCTTTGAATCGTTTATTTTATCTTCCTTATTTAATAAAACTAAGAGGTGCAGTAGAAGCCTGAGCACCCACCCTCCCTCCAAATGCACCCGAGGCTACTATCACTCCCTCTATACCAGGGATGGGCAAACTACGGCCCGCCGGAAGATTCTTATCCGGCCCGCAGATAGAATTTATTTTGCCGGTTAATTCGCGGATTTCTAAATATGCCAAAGTTAGAGTTTTGCAAACAATTATCCAAAGTAAGTTTCCCAAATTTAATATCTCACGCCCAGAAAATCAGTGCTATGTTTGTTTCATCTTAAATATGTGGGACAAGTGTTTTCAACTATGAACCTTAGAAAGAATCATTTCAGAAATAGACTGACAGATGAGTATTTAGCCTCGTTCCTTAGAATCAGTACATAATAACTTCGAACTTCAATAAAAAAAAATGAAATCGGGCAATTTCCTTCAACTCATTAACATATTTAAATTATAATACTTGTATATTGTTTTTAAGATTTATCTTGCTCCGCCAATTTTTTTTTTTTTTTTTTTTTTTTTTTTTTTTTTTTTTTTAGATTTTTAGCCCGTGACCGAAAAGTTTTGCCCATCCCTAAATCTTATACGATTACCATCTACCCTGAGAATTGTATTGGCCACTTTTTGAGTCGGTAGCTTAAATCAATTGTATAAACTGAACTAAATTATAAATTATAAATTCTTTGTTTCCATAGACACATGATCTGTAAAGCAACCGTTAGATTTATTGAAGTTGGGAATACACACTTAATTTCTGTAAAGGCAACGCTTAGGATGCTCATTCCAAAATCGCATAATATAGCGTGAATGCAATGTAACGACCACCAACAATTCCTTTTTGCATTCTGGTATAACGTTGAAGATTACAATCACAGAACCTCAGGGAGGAATGACGAAAAACAATGTCCAGCTTTGAAGAATATAGATAAATTGCAATTGCTTCATTGAAAAATGATTGCATTCATCTGTACTGTTAGCTTACAAAACATTTCACTTAAAATGGTAGGATTAGTGGTAAAAACTGCTTTTGATAACATGATTGCTATTGTTCAGATGGCTGTGTCGATGTTTGCATGTCTCATTTAAGTATAACACTATAATAATTAATTCATCTGAAATGTGTAAGGCACGCTTTCCTTCCTTCAAGGTATATTCAAATCGCGGAAGACTTAAGAGTTCAAGTATTGAAAAATAATAAATGATCCAATAAATACAAATAACTTACCACTCCATAAAAATTCTGGTGGTTCATATCCACAATAAACAGGAATAAACAGCTGCACATTAATGCCTAAACAAGAAATATATATAAAATTTATACATAGAAAAATTACTTTTAAGAAATCAAAACAGTAAAAATTTAAATTACTTAAAAAAATACGATTTATAAATATTTAATAATACATATCTAAAATTTTCAAATTTTTTTTTTCAAGATCTTTACGACAAGAAATTGTAAGAGTTTATCTTTCGCAAAAATCAAATTTTTTGTTATGATAACTGTTTTCCTTAGGAATGATATGGGTGAAACTTTGGCGAAAATTGCCACATACCATCATCAAGACTTTTTAAAGAAACAGGAACACCTGTATATAAAAATGACCTTTTACTACGTAGGTCAATGTAATTGATCAAGATTGAAATCCAACTGTTCATTTTTCTGACAACTTGAAATTTCATGCTTATATGTAATTACTCAGTTGCTCAATACTATTATAACCCACTAAGTATAGCTCCAAAACGTTTCATGAAAATATGCGTTGAATCGATGATTCCAGCTTACTTTATTCTATGCTTTTTTTTTTTTTTTTACTTTTACTTTTTTAATATATAAAAGGGTAATTGAAGAATAAACTGTAGAAAAGGGTATTTGTCGTGTCAATATGAGCAATGTCTTTTAGTAATTATTTTTATGTTAAAATTTATATTATTATTGTGTTGGTATATTCTATGTGTGTCCCTTGGAAGGGGGCTGGTAGTGGTCTCACTGACCACCGATGGGTCACAGCTGGGGATGAAGGGGATATATGTGTGGAAAATATTTTAATTGGCAGGGGGTCATAAAACACTTCGGAGGCCAGATGGGTCAGAAATCAGTTAGGAGCAAGACAGGGACTTTGATTATGGACGGGAATCTGCCCAACGGATATAGACTCTAATACGGTGTCGGCATACAGGACTGTCTTACACAAGTTCCTCAAGCTGAAGGCAGCTGAGAATTAGTTGGATTTAAAATGTGGCTGGGTTATTGCGATTTCTATCGTTATTATAAAAACGGTGTAGCTGGTTGTTATAGATTGGGTATTGTTAATGTGTATGTTAAAAGTAAATGACAACACCACATATTGTATTCAATACTATGCTTGTTTAAACATCATAAGTATAGAAAGAAGTAAAAGAGAAAAATGCCCAACTACAATATTCGTAAAAAAAAAAATTTTTAAACAGCCAATTTTCACAAAAGTAACTTTTCACCTTGATTTAATGTCACATATTATGGGTAATCATACTGTATTTATCTTTTATATAAAAACAGCTCTTGTATTTAGAAATTAAAGATAATTTGGATTCAACTGATCCATAAATGGAAATTATTCAGACATCCCAATAATTTTACTGCTGTTAATTTCTAAAAATACTTGTACTTTAGAATATGATACTACTCACCAAGCCCACATTTATTTTTTACATAATATTCGTAGATAAAATGAAACGCAATAAAATGGCGATGAAATAACTTTTTTATGAAACACATTTTAAAATGATTTAAAAAATTATCGATATCAACAATTATTCATCTTAAAAATGCTTAATATAAATGCATTTTGAAAGCAAAATACATTTATGAATTGCTTATTCCATTCTTATTTCTGCGCAGCAGTATAATTAAGTTTTTAAAATGTTACAGGTTTAAAACCCATTAAGGACAGAAACAGACAACCATTATAGTTAAATATTGCAATAATACAAAAATAGAATGAGCTATATTTTCTTTTATGATATGACAAAAAAAATGATGTTCATCATAAATGAAATGTGAAACATGAGTTAACATAAAAGAGGAAA
>BPLR01005760.1:0-11261 GCA_021605095.1 Caerostris extrusa | reverse complement strand
CAGAATGCAATTAAATGGTTAATTCCACAAATACTTTTTGGTACTTTTGGGGGCATAGGATATATAAACTATATTGTTGTGTTTCTACAATCATGACAGGAGAAATAATCAAACATAAATATATCATTTACAACAATGCATATTTTATTTAAACTAGTACATACAATATAAGTTCAATGAAGTAATCTGGAAATTATTTTATACTGTTGATTTGAAAAGATAAATTGTTGATTTAATTTAAAAATATGATTCTTAATATATGTTTAAATTCCATGATTGTTGATTATTGGTTTAATGCTTTATATTTTAATTAAATCAATTCATACATTTTGGATTAGGGAAATTGGGAGTTTTTGTTTTTAATTTTCGCAGCTATGATTATTGAGCTCTGCGTATATAGGACTAGATAACAAATAGGATTAATAATTTATGTTTAAATTCCATGATTGTTGATCAATATTAATTTAATGATTCCTATTTTTAAATTGATCAATTCATATATTTTGGATTAGGAAAAGTTATTCGATTGATGGTAAAATGGAAGAATTCACATATTGTTCATGGTAGAAATATAAACGATTTATAATTTTCTGTTTCATTATAGATTTACAATATTATTATAGCGTTTAAAGATTTGATTTGGAATTGCTTTTTTTATTTTCTGCTATGGCTATTTGTTTATTTAGCTATAAATAGATAATGCTCACCTCCACAAAAAAGCGACAATTGGTAAATTTTCCTATACAAATATTTATGCCGAAGAATATTATATTTTACTGCCAATTTTTATTTAGTATTGTTATGCGGAATTTAAATTTACCTTTTCTACCAAAGAGTTATTGAAATATTTTCATAATTAATGTTTCATAATTCTCTCAGTTGTTGATTGCGAATTCTTTTGATTTTGTTATAAAAGAGAAAAAATTCAAGAATAAATTATTAACAGGGACGAATTATTTTTACAATTTTTATATTTTTAATAGCAGAAATAATCAAATATAAATATAAGAATTTTCAACAAATGTATAGTTTAGTTAAATTAACGCATACAAGTATAAACAAGCATTCTCATAGCAATATACATTGTCGATTTAAAGCAATAACTATTGTTGATTTCATTAACAAATAGGATTAATAATTTGTTTTAATGCTATTATTGTAGATCAATATTGATTTAGTGTTTTATATTTTTAAACGTCATCAATTCATATATTGTGGATTATGTGGAAAAAGTTATTAGATTGATTGCAAAAATGGAAAATTCATATATTGTTCATGTTACAAATGATAAATTTAAAATTTGCCCTTTCTTTTTATATTTTTTAGGTTAACGACATCATGTGGGCTTAAAAATTTGATTTGGAGTTGCTTTTTATTTTCGAACTATGATTATTTGTTTATTTAGCTATAAATACATATCGGTCACTCACATACACAAAAAAAATGACACATGGTGAAACCTAAATTATACAGAAATAACACACTAGTACATCATCAATAAATGCAAAATATCACAGAATACAATTAATTCAATTTTTGGTACTTTTTCGGCACAGGATTATAAAATAATTTCTTCTGTAGCCAGTGGCGTGACATTCTGGTCCGGTGTTCGTCTTCAGAACATCCATAATACTAGAAAGAGTTCAAACTTGTAGAAAATATATACAATATATAATAATAATCAAATTTTTACTAACTTTACTAGTAAAATAAACTTTAATTTTTTAATTACAAAGTGGGATATGTGTCTGATACATATCCAACTAAATAAAGTTGCTTTTACATTTCTGAAAAAAATACAGAAATTGGGAGATACATTTTTTTTTTCTCTAAATCAATCTTTTTCATCAGATATGTTTCAAAATCATGAAATGTTTGTAATTATCTTTCAATTAAATAAATACGTAATTTTATAAAATGGTCTTTTTTAAACTATTATTCCATATTTGTCTATATTATCTAACTATACGAAGTAATACAGGGGATTATAATGTCTTTTTTTTTTACAGCACTTTCAAAATGCTGTAAAAAAAAGAACCACTCGTCACAATGAGTTCAAATTTAGATTGAAGAAGGGGGAAACAGTATGAGATCAAAAAAAGTTCCTATTTTTCCCATCCAATTTAGTATAACTTTGTCGTGGTGGATGGGCTTTCCACTAACAGTGTCACACTATTGAATGACTTGGAAGTCATTTTTTTCTGTCAAAAACCGAAACAATCAAGCACATTGAATACTACAGTTGTTTTTAATCTGCAACTCGTGCCAAATACGTTGTCATTTCCGATTCAAAAATATCACTGGCAGCCGAATTCACTTTATTTATGCCGCTTACAGCGCTATCTATTAATACACTTTGGAACTGTTTTTCGATGCCGTACCGTTACGTCTTCAAAAGTACTTTCTACTTCTTTCCCCTTCTTCAATTAGAGTTTGTTTGATTTTCTTATCAAGAATTCTTTATATTTTTATTTTGTGAGTAATAAAATTAGCTTACCAAATTAAAACTAATCTTGTAACACAATATAAGTATCGACAATATAAAATTTTATTATAAAATGTACTTAATATTAATTGGCATTTAAAGGGTTTAGATATTTTCCTAATTTTTCACTTTTATAATACTATAGAATAAAATATTTATTTAAAAACCCAATTTACTTAAAAGATAAGCGTTCGGAGGAATGGGTAATTTGAAAACAAGAAAGACTTATCTTCCTAAGAATAGTCTGTTTTTATTTATTTTTATTAAAAAAAAAATTTTTTCCTGTATTTCCACGCGAACTTTAAAAATAATTTGCGACTTGATGTTTTTTTTTTTTTTATCTTTAACTGTTATTCACACGAGCTTGTAAAAACTACATAAGATTATCAACTACTATTCTTGGATAAGACAATTTGTTCGCAAATTTACATCTTTAAATTATGAAACTGAATTGTGTATCTTTTATTACTTTATATCACATGAAATGTAAATTGTATTATCATTTGAATAAATGTGTCATATTAAAAAAATAGAAAAATTATTAAATCAAGCAAATAAATAATCATTTCAAATGTTTTTAACGGCATTTAAATTCATTGTAGCATTTTTCCCACGGGGTAAGGTTATGGCATTTCTTTCCCAGGAGAGTTGAATGCATATTCTATCACAAGTACATAATAACCTATCCCTAAAATTTGACAGCACATAAGCAGTATGGTGGCTATTTATATTACATGCACAATTCGGTTTTGTACTAATGAGAACAACTTGTAGCTGAAATCTGAAAGCATATATTAGGTATCATGGATAATAAGACCATGAAATTAGCGATTGTCTGAGCAGCCTTCACAGGTCGAAACAATTACAGATGGAATATGGACTACGTCATGAGTTGCTGCATCGGGCAACGGGGAACGGGCGTACCGGTTACGAGAGTTCCTTTGTGGTTTTAAGAACCACGATACCTCCACATCTTAATTTAGTTAGAAAATCTGCACAAAATGAAGTTGCTTGAATTATAGAATATTAATAAAAAAAGATCAAAACTATTGAAATTTAGGAAAAAACATCTCTTGCTTGAGAACAATTAAAGCAAGAGATCGAAAAAGCAAAAGCTATTGGTACAATTAGGGAGTCCGTTGACGATGCCCCAAAAAAAAAAAAGATTAAAGGTTAAAAATTAAAATCAAAAGATTTTAAGAAAATAAAATAATATTAAAAAGGAAATTAGCATGCTTACATGCATAAAATGAATCAATTAAGCAAAATAAAAACATACAATAAAAAAGGTCTTGAGGTTTGTCTGACTAATACGCCAACAGATGGCGCCATCAGCCAGTTAGGTTTACATTTGAGAAAAACCTAGCCTGAGCTAGGAAAATACAATTTTTATTTAAATACTTATAAAATAAGTAATATGATGCGTTATTAAAAGAGGGATGATACCAGAGCAGTAATAGAAAAGCTATTGAGTTAAGAAAATTTATGACTAATAAAATGAACAATAATTAAAATTACTGAAAACAGACTTAGTGGTAAATTGTAAACAAAACAGAGGGTCAGCCATTGGCTGTTAAGTGAATCAATGAGAATAAGCTATGAGAGTAAGAATTAAACAACAAATGTAATAAGTTAGGAACGAATAAAATAGACTTAAAGTGAAATTGAAAGCCGATCTCATCGGTCAACTAATGAGATATACGCAACAGGGCATGGATGGATTAATTCTATCGGAGGCCTTCAGGCAGTGTCTGCCTCAACTGAAGCACGAAACAGAGGTCCACGTTACGGCCTACTTAATCTTCCACACCTACTGGCAGATCGCGTCGACGAGCAGCGTTAATTAATGTTCAACACCCGCTTGAACTTCTCAGGATTGCCACCTGGAACGCAAATGGTTTGCGTCCCAAAATCAATGAGGTAAGAGAATTCTGTTCAGAGTATAACCTTGATGTATTTTTGGTCCAGGAAACTAAATTAAGACCTGGAGAGACCCCACTGATCGCAAATTATCGATTCTATCGTTTTGATAGAATCAACCTAAATTCTAATGTAAGCGGAGGCACCTGCATCTATGTTAAAAGTAGTATCAGGCACCATGAACTACCTGCTCCGCGCCTTAATTGCGCCGAGGTAGCATGATTCAAATTCATCTTAACGATTTTCCACCCATTATCATCGCTTCGACTTACGTCGCACCTCAACCCAGGTGGATACCCGGTGGAGGATATTGACAGTATTTTGAAATCTGGACCCAATGTGATTTTAGCTGGCGACCTTTAACGCTTTCCACTCTAGTTGGAATTTCGGACGTTCAAACCATAATGGATGCAAATTGAACAGATATCTGAAATTACAAAGAGGATTGAAAGTCGTAGCCCCCTCCCGACCTACTAGATTTAATATTGTTAGCAACCGCGCGGGGAATGTCCTTGATTATGGCATTTTTAAATTTATTCCTTTTAACTGTAATGTAGAGGTGTTAAATGATCTTGATTCCGATCACCTACCTGTTTTGTTTACCTTTGAAACCAGCATAGAATCACTGAAAGGTCCAGATCAGCTTTCTCAACCAATTGGGAGGATTTCAGCTATACGCTAAGCTCTAAGCCACTCCCCCTTTTACATTTAAGAGAACCCGCTGATGCGGAGCAGCTCATTCAGGAACTGGAGCTCACCCTACAAGGAGCTCTGCGTGAATCTTCTAAACCTAAATTTAAGCCTCCACCTGTTAGGTTTCCAAGCGAGCTTAAAAACGAAATTAAATATAGAAACTTTTACGTCGGTTCTGGCAAGAATCTAGAGATCCAAACGCCAGAGCCGATTATTTCAGACAGGTAGCTGTGGTTAGACTAAAAATTAAGGAATTCTCTCAGCAACGATGGGAACACAAACATTCAGGCCATGACGCCTCAGACAACACTTTTTAGACGAACGTCTCTGTTGCGTAAACCTTTCAGCAACATCCCACCACTTATACGCTCCAATGGAACTTCTGCTTATGCACCAGAGGAGAAAGCCGAGCTTTTTAGCTGATAGCCTACAAGATCAATTTGATACGAATCACGACGTCGAAGATCCTATTTTCTTTCGACGCACTAACACCGAAGTAGCAGACTTCCTCCAACACCCACACGTAAATGATATCAGTCAGGTCAGTCCAGCGGAAGTCTGCGAATTCATTAGGAAGATTAAACCTAATAAGTCTCCTGGGATTGATCGCATTAGTAATCGAATGTTAAAATCTTTACCTTATACATATGTGCTACTGATCACTTATCTAATTAATTTTCTAATTGATAAGTGTTACTTCCCACAGAGCTGGAAAACTGCCGTAGTCATTCCTATTCCAAAACCTAATAGTAATAGGGCCTACCCCCAAAATTACCGTCCAATCTCACTACTCAGTGGAGTGAGTAAAATATTCGAATATTCGATTCTTAAACGCCTGGATCAGCACTGCACAGATCGTAATTTACTTTTACCTGAGCAATTTGGGTTCAGAACCCAACTCAGTACTTCTCACCAGCTCTTGCGTGTTAACGAGCTGATCCATGATGGCTTTATCAATCGTAAATCTACGGGAATATTATTTCTGGACGTAGCCAAAGCCTTTGATAAAATTTGGCATAATGGCTTACTACTCAAGCTCATTCGACTTGATTTTTCGCCCCAGTTTATTAAAATTATTCACTCGTATCTCACTTTGCGTAATTTCAGAGTGCGAGTGGGAGGGACCATTTCTAGCGATCATCCAATCAGGAGCGGGTTCCACAGGGCTCACTGCTCGGTCCTAGATTGTTTCTAATCTCTGTGAATGACATACCTAAGCCAGAATTCTGTAAACTGGCTATGTTCGCAGATGACACAGCGATTATTGCACAGCACAAGACACCAAACTCCGTCGTTGCTTTGCTCAATAATTATATTTCTCGCTTGGAAAGTTGGTTGACCACCTGGAAGATCAAAGTTAATCCTTCTAAAAGTGCGTGCCTCCTGTTTACACGTAAAAGGAACGTTGGTTCACTTTCTAATGTCACTCTTTTTGGCCAGACAGTCCCCTGGGTTACTGAGTACAAGTACCTGGGGTTAATTTTTGACTCTAAATTAATCTATCAGACCCATTTTGCCAAAGTAGTTGCAAAAGCAACTGCTGCAAGCATAAAAGCTTAAAAGCCTAATTTTTCGCAAGAGCAGGCTAGCGATCAGACACAAGGTTTTGCTCTACAAGTCTATCCTTCGACCAATTCTCTTGTACGGATGTCCTATTTGGGCGTCCTCCTCTATCGCAAATCTCAAGAAGCTCCAAGTATTTCAAAACAAACAGATAGCTATGATAGTTAACGCCCCGGGGTTTGTTAGAAGGAAGCAATTCCACAGAGATCTGAATATAGAACCTATTATGGACTATATTTTCAAAATTTCGAAATCTTTTCATTCTAAATGCCCTCAGATCCGAAACGAAGCGATCAGACAAATACCTGTATACCATCCAGGTGTGGCTAGCTCCAGGAAGAGACCCAGAGCGATCTATGATCAGCAATGGGAATCTTTCCCGGCATTGAAAAGGCGTTGTGGATTTTATCCTGCAACCGCCGATTCTACCGCTGTGGCTGTTGTCTAGTCACATTCGATCACTTCAAGCGAATCTGAGCTGCTAATTTTTGGCATTTAAATTTAACTTTTATTTGCTACGATGTGCAACCTAAAATCAAAGCATGGCTATCTGACTCTTTTTAGCTGTAATTTTAAATTTAAATTTTAAATTGTTCACTTTTCTTAATTACTTTTTAATAGTTAATTGTTTACTTATTTTTATAATTCACTTAATATTAACAGTTGATTATTTTACTTAATTGTCAATAACCGTTGTACATTGTTTACATTTTTACTGTAAATCCTTAACTTTGGTTTAAATCTTTTCTTTTAACTGTAAATTCTAAGTTTTAGCTGCTTGTTCGAAAAAAATTTTTAAATATTCTATTCTCTAATTACTTTAAAAATATAAATATAAAATAAAATTAAAAATGTGTATTTCCTAACTTCGGTTAGAAGATTTTGTTTTACTGATGGCATTGCAACTTGTATGTCACCTTTCTTTTTATATTTTTGTGTCATCCTTTTCAATTTTGTTTAATCTTTTAATTCTTTATTTTATTTTATTTCTTTTTAACACTGTTAAACTCTAATCTTTTATTTTTGGGCATCGTCAACGCACCCCTAATTGTACGGATAGCTTAGCTTTTTTCGATCCCCTGCTTTAATTGTTAGCAAGCAGGAGATGTTTTTCTTTTTAACTTTAACCCCTTGATTTTCTTTTTCATTATTACTCATTTATATTAAGCAACCCCATTTTGTGCAAATGTTTTAACTAAATTAAGATGTGGAGGTATTGTGGCTCTTAAAGCCACCTTGAACCCGTGACCGGTACGCCCGTTGCCCCGTGAAATTGAAAATGATAAAAATTTAAAATTAAGCAATTAAAAGTCAGGTAGCCATGCTCTAAATTAGGTTGCACATCGTAGCAAATAAATAAGTTAGATTTAAATGCCAAAAGTAGCAGCTCAGATTCGCTTGAAGTAATCGGAGTGACTAGACAACAGCCACAGCGGTAGAATCGGCGGTTGTAGGATAAAATCCACAATGTCTTTTAAATGCCGGGAAAGATTCCCATTGCTGATCATAGATGGCTCTGGGTCTCTTCCTGGAGCTAGCCACACCTGGATGGTATACAGGTATTTGCCTGATCATTTCGTTACGTATCTGAGGGCATTTTGAATGAAAAGATTTAGAAATTTTGAAATAGTCCATAATGGGTTCTATATTCAGATCTCTGTGGAGTTGCTTCCTTCTAACAAACCACGGGGCGTTGACTATCATAGCTACCTGTTTATTTTGAAAAACTTGAAGCTTCTTAAGATTTGCAATGGAGGAAGACGCCCAAATAGGACATCCATATAAGAGAATTGGTCGAAGGATAGACTTATAGAGTAGAACCTTGTGTCTGATCGCTAGCCTGCTCTTTCGAGAAATTAGGCTCTTTAGCTTCACGCTAGCAGCAGTTGCTTTAGCAACTACTTTTAGCAGTTGAAGGTTAATTTGAGTCAAAAACTAACCCCAGGTACTTATATTCAGTAACCCAGGGGACTTGTTGGCCAAAAGGGTGACATTCAAAATAGAACCAATGTTCTTTTTACTTGTAAACAGAAGGCACGCACTTTTGTGTGGGATTAACTTTGATTTTCCAGGTGGTCAACCAACTTTCCAAGCGAGGGATGTAATTATTAAGCAAAAAGCAACGACGGAGTTTGGTATTTTGTGCTGTGCAATAATCGCTGTGTCAATCCGCGAACATGGCCAGTTTACAGAACTCTGGCTTAGGAGTATCGTTCACAGAGATTGAAAACAATCTGGGACCGTGCAGTGAGCCCTGTGGTACCCCGCTCCTGATTGGATGATCGCTTGAAATGGTCCCTCCCCACTCGCACTCTGAAATTACGCAAAGTGAGATACGAGTGAATAATTTTAATGAACTGGTGCGAAAAAATCAAGTCGCATGAGCTTGAGTAATAAGCCATTATGCCAAATTTTATCAAAGGCTTTGGCTACGTCCAGAAATAATATTCCCGTAGATTTACGATTGATAAAAGCCATCATGGATCAGCTCGTTAACACGTAAGAGCTGGTGAGTAGTGCTGAGTTGGGTTCTGAACCCAAATTGCTCAGGGATGAGAATATTATTAAGTGATCTGTGCAGTGCTGATCCAGGCGTTTAAGTATCGCATATTCGAATATTTTACTCACTCCACTGAGTAGTGAGATTGGACGGTAATTTTGGGGGTAGGCCCTATTGCTATTAGGTTTTGGAATAGGAATGACTACGGCGGTTTTCCAGCTCTGTGGGAAGTAACACTTATCGATTAGAAAATTAATCAAATAAGTGATCAGTATCACGTAAGTGTACGGCAGAGATTTAAGCATGCGATTACTAATGCGATCAATCCCAGGAGACTTGTTGGGTTTAATTTTCTTGATGAATTCACAGACTTCCGCTGGGCTGACCTGACTGATATCATTTATGTGTGGTTGTTGGTGTTGGTGCGTCTGAAGAAGTTTGAGTTGCTGCATCGTGATGGGGGGATAGACCATAAGCTGAGAAAATGTCTGCTCCAATCATAGGTGAGGGAAGCTGACCGACTCCCTTTATCTTGAGGGCTTTTCTTAATGACTTTATATTCTTTTTAAAGCTTTTGTTTGGTGCTTTTCTTTTCAACTTTTTATATTATTGAAATTTCATCAATACAATCTCTATCTCCGAGTTTTTTATTTTTCTATAATATTTTAATAAGAAAAAAAAAAAACTCAGAGATAGAGATTGTATTGATGAGAAAAAATTAAATAGAATTAAATTTATTTTCAATTTTTGTTATTAATTATGTTTGAGATAGCGTAACTCGAAATTGAAGGAGGCTGTAAAAAGTTGTGAGTAATAAAATTAAATTTCTAAAAACATTTTATTCATTTCACAACTAAGGTAAAAATAATACAACATCATTTATATATTTCTCTTAAACTGCTACAGAATATTACGACTAAAAAACAATGCATTATGTATTATAGAAGAAATAAAATTATAATTATGATTTCAACTTTCAGTTTGGCTTTAATAAGGTTCAATTTTCGGGCTCTCACCTGTTTTGATAATCCTGAAGGAGTTCGTCTGCTTTCAAAGGATTTATACTTCGGAAATTTTGGAATGTAGATACGGATCTGATGTAACCAGTGGCATCTGATGCATTGCCCATGTACGTGTGTCCTATGTCACTTACTCTGTGAAGCATGGACATGAAATTTAGTTACAAAGGTAAAATACATTTTATCTATAAATAATAGTAATCCATAAAAATAATTTTTAAAAATTGTTTAAAAAAATTTTATGAGTGTCTGCAATGAATTTTCGGTGTTTATAGAATACTAAAATAAGTATTGGATTTGTAAATTCATAATCGTTATATTGAGTAAGAATTGTACTTGTTTTTCTTAAACTCTTTAACTCTTATAGATCAATTTTACATTGAATTTATTTTTTGTATTTGAATTGTAGTAGAATTTCAAAAATTTTACTACTAGTTCAATAACTAGCAATCAAATTTTTAAAAATTCTACTACTATTTTTGAAATTCTACTATTAAGGAAATAATTTTTTCATCGTTAAAGAATTAGGGATGAAAAAGGACATAAGCAGTTCTTTTAAAATACAGTTTTGTCTACATTGTTATAGACAAAACTATATTTTAAAGAATTGCTTATGTCTAACTCTTATCTTTGTTATTCATTCTTTTTTTTATATTCAGAAATTGTTTTTAGAATAGCACTTCTTGTTTGGTGCCATTTTGATACATTGCTCCTGGTAGCGTTATCGCTTGCGTTTATTGTATTTTTTTAATCATTATAAGATGTTTTTACATTCGCCATTGACATGATTTTTATATTTTTAATAATTTCAATTTACTTTATGAAAACTAAAAATCTTTTATTTTCTGTAAGAGGCAATGCCAATCCATACCTCTTTCTACAATATAAATTAGATTAGAATTCCACACTTGCTTCATTTATTTTATTCAGACTTTTAGTGCATAAAAGTTATGACTAGATTTCAACTAGAAAAAAAGGAATTAGGTACGCTTTCTCAAATGCCATGGGACCTGACGGCCGAGTGACTAGCTCTCTGGCGCTCTGTATCACAGTTTCAAGTTCAAATCTCGGTGTGTGGATG